>JAODAL010011470.1:0-99868 GCA_025379985.1 Phyllomedusa bahiana
AGACCCTTTAAAGGCTTTTCTGGTTCGCCGGGGCCCCCCCCCCCCCCCGCCTCCCCTATTTACAGGGTAGATGTCCTTTTTAAATTTCATAAACCAAAATCTGAAATTTTAAATTCCCTAAGTTCAAAGGTTCACAGTAAAGTATAGCTTCTCTGTGAAAAAAATAAACAATTTCGCTGAGCTGTTTGCTGAGCGGGTTTTTGGGACAGAGGCAGAGCGCAACGCCCTATTCTATGAGACCTGACACACACTGAGCAGAACGGGAAGGGCTGTTCTATGTAAAACGAGGTCATGTGATTTTTCCGCCAATCGCAACCATACACAATCCCAGTCATGACGTCGCACACACAGCTCACCCTGCTCTATTCTCCAAGCTGATTTGCTGGCGCCAAAATGACAGGAAGCGGCGAAAATTGGCGCGTTTATTAAATAGATTAGTGCGCAGTTTTTTAAACCCTTTAATTTATTCTGCGAAAAAATCTCAATAAAAACGCTCAACACTACCTATGAATTATAATTTCTGTAATTCCTACACAAGTTAATGACAGTAAAGAAAACAATCAAGCAAGACCAATGTCATCTGCTCTGGGGGATTACAGATTGCCCACAGGATTCAGTGGGCACCATAATGCCTTGTTTTTATAGATTTTATTACTAAAATATACATTGCTTAAATATAACATTATATTTCATATAGAGTATCTTACAAAAGTGAGTACACCCTTCACATTTTTGTAAATATTGTCTTATATCTTTCATGGGACAACTCTGAAGATATGACACTTTGACGTAGTGTAAAGTAGTCAGTGTACAGCTTGTATAGCAGTGTAAATTTGGTGTGCCCTTAAAATAACTCAACACACAGCCGTCAATGTCTAAACTGCTGGCAGCAAAAGTGAGTACACCCCTAAGTAAAAATGGGAAATTATGCCCAAAGTGTCAATATTTTGTTTGGCCACCATTATTTTTCCAGCACTGCCTTAACTTTCTTGGGCATGGAGATCATTAGAGCTTCACAGGTTGCAGCCACTGGAATCCTCTTCCATTCCTCCTTAACAACATAACAGAGCTCGTGGATGTTAGAGACCTTGTGCTCCTTCACTTTTAATTTATGGATGCCCCACAGGTGCTCAATAGGGTTTAGGTCTGGAGACATGCTTGGCCAGTCCAGCACCTTTACCCTCATTTTCTTTGGCAAGATAGTGGTCACTAGTATGTGTGTTTGGGGTTGTTATCATCTTCGAATACTGTTCTGCACCCCAGTTTCCAAAGGGAGGTGATAATGCTGTGATTCAGTATGTCAAAGTACATGTTGGAATTTATGGTTCCTTAAATGAACTGTAGCTTCCCACTGCCGGCAGCACTAATGCAGCCCCAAACCTTGACACTCTCTCCACCATGCTTGACTGTAGCCAAGACACACTAGTCTTTGTACTTCTTACATGGTTGCCTCCATATATGCTTGACACCATCTGAACCGAAAACATTTATCTTGGTCTCATCCAACCAAAGGACATAGTTACAGTAATCCATATTCTTGGTCTTCTTGTCTTCAGCAAACTGTTTGTGGGCTTTCTTGTGCATCATCTTTGGAAGAGGCGTCCTTCTGGGATGACAGTCACGCAGACCAATTTAATTCAGTGTGAGCCATATGGTCTGAGCACTGACAGGCTGACCCTTCACTTCTTTGACCTCTGCAGAATTCTGGCAGCAATCCTACATATATTTTGAAAAGACAATCTCTGGATATGACACTGAGCACATGCACTCAGCTTCTTTGGTCTACCATGGCAAGGCATGTTCTGAGTACAACCTGTCTTGTTAAACCGCTGTAAGGTCTTCTCCACCCTGCTGCAGCTCATTTTCAGGGTATTGAAAATCTTCTCATAGCCTAGGACATCTTTATGTAGAGCAACAATTCTTTTTTTCAGATCCTCAGGCAGTTCTTTGCCATGAGCTGCCATGTTGAACTTCCAGTGACCAATATAAGAGACTGTGAGAGCAATTACATCAAATATAAATAAAATTTAAATAAAAACATAAATTATAAAACCTTTGCTCCAGGGTTAACATTTGCTGTTGTGAGTTTTTTTGTAGGTAAAATTTTTACCACTGTTATACAAGCTGTGCACTGACTGCTTTACATTGTATCAAAGTGTCATATCTGCAGTGCTGTCCCATGAAAGAAAAAAAAAAAAAAAAAATAATAAAATAATAATCTTTATTTATATAGCGGCAACATATTCCGCAGCACTTTACATAATACAATATTTACAAAAATGTGAGGGGTGTACTCACTTTTGTGAGATACTGTATGTATTTTTTTGCATCAGTTCTCAATTCTAATTTTTAAATGTTTACCAGTGATGCCAAATGTATGCATATTTATAATAGACCCCTAACTGACTGTATAATTTTCCTTTCCCCTGTATTGCTCTGTGAATTGACTGTAATATCTATTAATAAACTAAGAAAAATTACATATTAGTTACCCTAGAATAATCCACAGATCAAGAAGAAGAGACCACACATGAGGAAATTGTAGTATTCTTATAATTACAGCACAAAGGGCAGATACATAGTATACAGCATTTATACTTTCTTAATCTCATAATTTTACAGGGGATTGCTTATAAAGACCCTTATAATGGGGGTTTGTTGGGAAGTGGACATAAGGCGTTAATAAACTCTTGGCCATTGTGTCTACAGTCTATAATTGTGGCCACGGTGCATGTCCGTAAAACATTGCTTCCAGCCTATAATTACTCCTTTGTACAAGACCATTTGCTGATGACCTTTAATACTGAAGTAGTCAAACATTCCCGTTGTAAGATGTGGCATTACCCTATACTTGTACCCTAACCAAAGAAATCAACAGATTCTTGGATGTTTCAGAAATAGTGGAGAAGGAAGAGGAAGTTGAATTTGTGTATGATACTTTGTAGTAGCATCCTTACAGAAACAACATATGTCCATCAGACCTGCTCAGATATATGGTGGACCTCACCCACATGTAGATACGTGTAGAAAAGGAGCAGGTTATTCAGTATCCCATAAATACTTCAATGCTTTATTAATTATAGGCATCCAGAACCACACAAAAATGTTAAGCGTTCCAAGCTGTATCTTATCCCTTAGTCATAGATACGTATATGTGGCATAAGCATAACCAATTAGACAATGCAAAGAGGTCCCAACATTTAAAAGAAAATGAAGTTATTTTCTGGAGTCGGAGGATCAAGCTATGCCTGAACCTTTGCTTGATCCTGTGCAGTTATAAACTTTTCAGTTAACTATCCCCTTTTTCAGTTTTTGGGCACTGCTTTGGACCCAGCCCTTCAGTGCGGTCCTCCAACATACACTTATGGATCAGCAGGAACTTCCCAGGTGAGTCTTGGGAAGGCCATCACTTTATACCACATTTTTTGGCAGGAATAGACGAAACTGTGTCACAGCTACCAGAGGGGGGCAATGAGACTCTCGGCAAGGAAAAATTGCAACCACATTAAAATCAGTAGATAACATTGAAGTCTTCTCTAATTGACATAAATAGGAGAGCTTTGCCCACCTCTCCATTCAAAACTGAGAGGTTTTGGGACTTGTTTTCTAGATAGGTGTGGATCCCATAGGTGAGACCCGTACATATCCGACATTGATGGCATATCCTATTGATAAGCCATTGATGTCTAAACTGGGACAGCCCCTATAATGCAATAATCCACCATTTGATTTGGAAAGGACTACTTACTACAATAAAATGATAATCTGTTTTGACCTCTAGTATATATTTAAAGGCATGTAGATGAGCATGGAGACAATGATATGCAGTATATCATTGTTCATATCTATAGAAATAATTTATAGGCTTAAGACAGACACTGGCTGAAAGATCAATGGGGGATCATCTTCACTGACTCCGTATTTAACATGCTTGGCTGAACATGAATGTTGTTTCTATGGAGAAAAAGTGAAAATGGCTGCCAGACATCTCCTGTTCTCTTTTTCAGGGGTTAACAAAGAACTACACAGGTAACAATCCAGTCCAGTCAGACTGAAGATCCTTGGATGCTCCAGAAGAGATGACTCTGATGGCCCACTATTGGTGCGATTATATACATAGCAGCTGTTATGGGCCCCTGAGGTTGAGGGTTTCTACTCAGGTGCTACAAACTTGTGCCTTTTAGTAGGGCATAAATAAATTGATGATTTTCTGCTATCTAGCACTACTATGTGGGTTCTTTGCTATATGACACTATTATTCCGACTTTTTAATTATTATTGCTTATGCTGATGTTTGGTTATCGGTCATTAGGTTGTGAGACCCATCTTATTTTGCTATGGGGCCTTACAAGACCCCTGATATATTAGGGGTGCTTCATTCTGTTAGCGTTTGGGATCTCTGAAAATTGAACTGGTACAGTACTTTGGTAGGCCAGTCCAACCCAGATCCAGGGCAATCAAAAATCCACATTGTAATGGTGTATTATGCTACGTCTGATTCATCTACTTAAAAAAATATATTTTGATCAAAAGTGTGTGCTAAAAGCCTCAAATTTCATGTATCCAAAAAGTAGCAGAAATACATTTTGAAATAGTTCATATATTCATTGTTTGGCAGTCTCATTTGTAGAGTACTGCTGAGATATTTTTATGATTCTTCTTCTTGTCACAATGTATTCATATACCTCTATTTTCTGTTAGGGGGTCTGCTATGTGTACTGTGTCTGTGTTAAGCTGGATGACCATGCAGAGTAGGGGAATTGAGTCTTACTGGTGCATTCAAAGGCTGCCCATAACATACCTTATTGGATCCTAGTAAAGCCATATTTGATGACCTAACTTTTATCATTCAGCTTTGTTTGCTTGGGAGTCAGGGAGCACTGGAGACTGACCACAGGTTAATCAAGTAGGGGGCACTTCAAAAGAGGAAACAGCACATGTAGTGGGGTTGTAATGGGCAGAGTGAGTTGTAATAGTATATGTGTGTGTTGGAAGGAGGGGGAAGCCAGGGATATGTGTTGCGACCAGAACCTAGAGCCATGGCACTGAAAAGCTGAGTTAATTACTAAAAGATCTGGAGGGTCTGTGAGGAATCCAGAACTTAGACCCATGAAACTGATGAGCTGGGTTGTAGGCCAGCACGATTGAGGACTACAAAGAAAAGATTTGGGCTAAAGACTTGCCTGTGGACTTTATTGGAGTGAGGAACTGAGTTGCAGCCAGCACCTCTGAGGACTATTAGCAGAATACAGTTGTGCTCAAAAGTTTACATACCCCGGCAGAATTTTTGCTTTCTTGGCCTTTTTCGAGAATGCTGAACGATAACACAAAAATTTTTTTTTCCATCATGGTTTTAGTGGTTGGGTGAAGCCGATTTATTGTCAAACTACTGTGTTTTTCTTTTTAACCCTTAAGGACCCGGCGTCTTTTTTTTTTTTTTTGGGTGACACGTTGTTTTTCCCTCTCGCCTTCTGAAAAGCCATAACTTCTTTATTTTTCCCACCTATTTGACACATGAGAGGTTTTTATTTTGCGGGGACAAGATGTACTTTCTAATGGTGTTATTCACTATACTTATAGATATACTGGGAAACCACAAAAAAATTTCCAAGTGGGAAACAAATTGTGATAAATTTTTTTTTATTTTCGCCATGTTTGCGGGGGTTTTGCTTTTAACACCGTTCATATCTTTGGTAAAATCATAATTTGTTTATCTGTATTCTTAGGTTGTTTTGTTATACTTCCGGCAATTCAAACATGTAGGGTTTCGTATATGTTTTGGTACCGTATAAAAATTCCAAAAATTTCGTAGTTTTGAAAATTTGCGCCAGGCGCCATTTTGTGCGACACTATAACTTTTTTGTAACTAACACCTACACAGACGTCCAGTGAGGGGGCATTTTTTTGCGGGCTGAGGTGTACTTTTTATCGTAGCCAGTTTGGAATGCATGCGACTTTTTTGATCATTTTTTATTCCATTTTTTGAGTGAACGTTAAATATTACAAAAAATAAAAACGCAATTTTGGCGTTTGGAATTTTTTTTCTTCTACTGTGTTCTGCATACTGGATAAATTGATGTTATTTTTTATAGACGGACTTTTCAGACAACGGCGATACCAAATATGTGTAACTTTTTATTATTTTAATGATTTTTATTGTAAAATGGGGAAACGGGGGGGTTATTTGAACTTTTAATAACTTTTTTTTATATACTTTAAAACTTTATTTATTTATTTTTTATTTACTGTAAATTGAGGGCCACCTGTGGTACTTGACACTAGGTGGCGCGATTGTTAATACAACCTAATGCATTGCATAGGCAATGCATTAGGGTGTACAAAGATGGCGGTTTCCCCACTTCCTGTCTGCGGACGGAAGTGTTGCAAACCGGCCAGGGTAAGTGACGGGAGCCTTCACAAGGCTCCCACCACAATGCCGGTGATCGGATCGGCGCAGCATAGCTGCGCTTATGCCGATCACCGCACCGATCGGTGTGCGGCACCGATCGGCGTTAATTCAGATCTTTGCCGCGGCGCCTGATGGGCAAAACAGCGCCAGCGGGCGGAGCCACCCGCCGGCGCTGTTACTGCCGGGTGTTAGCGGCGATTTGCCGCTAAAACCCCGCGGCGGTGCGGGGGCTGTGCGATCCCCCTGCAAAGCCCCTTAGCGGCCCTGGGACGTACTGATACGCCCAAGGTCGTTAAGGGGTTAAATCATAATGACAACCAAAAACATCCAAATGACCCTGATCAAAATGACCAACCACTAACCATGAGTGGAGAAAAAGTTTTTGTATTATCATTCATATTCTCTGAAAAAAGGCCAAGAAAGCAAAAATTCTGCCGAGAATGTAAACTTTTGAGCACAACTGTATATGTTGTACATATACAACTATTCCATAAATGTGTAGTGTGTTGCTTCTTTTACATCAATACATTTTATTGGTGCTGTTCCTCCACCTCTCTGCTTGCTCTGTTGATTATGTTTTAAGCAAAGAAACAGTGACATACGTTACTCCCCATTAACATGTATTTATTTTATTCATTTACACAGAACTGTTGTATTCCACACTACTGTACAGGTCCTTCTCCCCAATGGCTCACATTGTAAATATATAAGATTGTTAGTGCATTTTTTATGCGCTACACAAGAGATCTGCTGACAAGTAGAACGGCTGCCATGTAAAACTACATTTTTCTGAAAGTAGTCACAGAAGACAGAAGAAATGATCAGATGATGGGAACTTCACTCACTGTTTTGCAGAATCTCAGCTCCCATATTGGATGTCTGTAATGAGAAAAGCCCTTTAAGTGACTTAAAATTCTACAGTGTGTTGAACTTTAAAGCCTTCCGTACGGACAATATCTTCAGAAAAACTAGATCCGGCAATTCCCAAATTTAGATACCTTTTCAATGCCAACCGAAGTTAATATTGATATAGATTTTTCATATTTAATATAGTTAGTAATCTAAAGCTGCAACCTTGGAATGTTGTTGTTATATTTTCTAGTACCCAATATTTGTTTTCCACGTAACTCGTTCAGATGTCTCCAAGATGCTAAAGATGGCAGCATTATTTTGTACCTATGAAGAAGTTATGTGATATGGGTATGTATAATAAATCAGATGATAGGATCTATTATGTCAAAAATTAGTGAAAAATCATCTTTTAACCAACCTAAATTGAATTATATTTAAGGCAACCACGAAGCTTCTGAATGAAGTCTTTCTGGTGTGGCGTGTATCAGGAGGAAGAGCCCATGTGACTCCTTATCCAGCTTTATTAGTTTTCTGTATACTATCACATGCTCATTTATTTAGACAAAGCAATAAGCTTATGAGGATTGAAGTGACCAACTAACATCTTGTGATAACTCTGTTGCCTTGGTTTTATTTAAAGCGGATGTTTGATAGTTCTAGATATGTCTATTTTAGTAATTCCTTGTTTTCCCGTGAAATAACAATTCTGGGGCATCTTCTCTTATAACTCTGAATTGTGTTGTTCCTCTGTTATTAATCCCAGAATTGTAATACTGAATCAGTCAAATGGGTGTTACCGTTTCAATTTAAAAAAAGGGGTGTGTCCTTGCACACACTGACTGTCAGCACTGATTATACAACATCAGACTGTGTAGAGACACACCCCCAAATTGGTAACACCCAGGTGACATATTGGTAATGAAATTCTAGGAGGAGTAATAAGGGAGAAAAGATGCTTCAGAAATATTTCACAGGAAACACAAGTATTTACTAAAACAGACAGGAGTTGTCACAGCTCTCTTAAAAGTGAACCGACCACTTTGTAGAAAACTTTAGATGGTTCTTTCACTTAAGGTAGTGTCCAGATGCAGAGGTAATTTCCGCCATGGAGTTTGCCAAAAATCCCCAACAAATCTGTAATAAATCTGATGCTAAATCCTGATCTGTTTCATGTATTTTATAGCAGCTTGTGCCCTGGGTTTAATGCAGATAACACTCTAAGTATTGCAAAGAATGAAGTCTGAAGTCCCTGAATAAAAGCCACAGCATTTGCAGAACATAATGAGCATGCAGCAGATTTGAAAAACCCCATCATGCTCTGGATGAATGCAGATTTTTTGGGTACCTGTGGATGCAGTTTTAAAAAAAAAAACATCCACATATGCAGTGCTGTAAATGGCTACAAAAGGAGCCCAACCTAAACCAATTCTTTTATTTCTGTATGTAACATAATTCTTACTCTTGATAACAAAGATTCAATTTATGTATACTACTTTCTGTGAATACATAATTCTTATTGCCACCATCGTGTGTAATTGCGTTATAGATATCCAGAAGTAGAACACTTACGTTTACATGGCAAAGACCAAATACCGGTCGGATTTCCCAAATGGTATTTAGTCTTTTTTTTGTCACGTTTGGGGACGGCTTTTGTCTGCGGTTTGTAGATTCAAGCCGTTCACCTTTGCACCCACGTGTTTGTTCCGCCTGAAAACAAGATGGAAGAATGAACTTGTTCTAAACTTTTTGGACCGCCGACGGAAAATCCGTGCAGTGGGAACTGCTGCATGGACTTTCTATTGAAGTCTATAGAGGAGCGTTGCATGTCGGTTTTCAGACGTATTGTAAAAATGCAAACCGCTTGAAAAACCGACCAATAACCCTTGCCGTGGGGACAAACCTTAGAAACGGAAATGTTGACCATTGAGTGTCTCCCTCTGCAGGTGTTGCTCTTGTTGTGGTGGTAATCGCCGCACAGTGTTATGCCTGTAATGTTGTAAAGTGGCAAATGTAAATTTTTGTAAATTTTTGTTTAGCAGCAGTAGATCAATGTATAGCATGTGGATGTACGGTCCATGTCTTTTTTTTTCTTTCCAACCTCTTGTCTATTGATTCCTGGCAATTAAAACGGGTATTGCTATCTCTTTGATTAGTTTTAAACATGTAAATAAAGACTTGCATGAAATACATTGTTGTTCCATTTCATTCAGAGTAAGAGAAGTTTTTCTCCCCTGTTTGTATACAGAAGCTTCCCTAGGTTACTGCTCACTGCTGTAGCAGAGGCCAGGCTGGTGATGTCACTTCCTACTGTGTCTTATCAACAGGACTGTAGCTTTCTTCTCCCTCTCTGATATCTTTCTATTTTTGTATCCAAATCCAGCTTTAAACTTCTCCACAACGGTATCATGGACCTGCCTGGAGTGTTCCTTGGTCTTCATGATGCTCCCTGCGCTTTAAACAGAACCCCGAGACTATCACAGAGCAGGTGCATTTATACGGAGACTTGATTACACACAGGTGGACTATATTTTATCATCATCAGTATTTAGGACATTGCATCATTCAGAGATCCTCACTGAACTTCTGGAGTGAGTTTTCTGCACTGAAAGTAAAGGGGCCAAATAATATTGCGCGCCCCACTTTTCAGTTTTTTTTTTTTTACAAAAGTTTAAAATATCCAATAAATTTCATTCCATTTCACAATTGTGTCCCACTTGTTCTTGATTCTTCACCAAAAAATTTAAATTTAATATCTTTATGTTTGATATTTGAAATGCGGCAAAAGGTTGAAAAGTTCAAGAGGGCCGAATACTTTCGCAAGGCACTGTATGTGAAACAACCAAATGGAAAAACTCCTTTAATCTTAAGCCTCGGGAACACCCCTGATCTGCCTAGGCTAGCTCCCCATTTAATGCTTAACCTTGGCAATATTAGTGCATGTAGTCTATAAATATATTTGCAGGGCTATGGAGAAGCCAGGGTGGCACAGATGCAAGAGGAAAGGAGGGATTCTAATATTTGTGTCAGGAACAATATCCTTGTATGAGGCTTGAAATACCTAGCACATGACAGGCCTTGTGCAATGGTTTGTCATATTGCAATAAATGGCATTTTTGTGCAAAACCCCCCGCCTTCCAAAAATCCTACCCCCTAGGGGCGTTTAAACTAAACCCTAAGAAATTTCCCTGCCTTTTTCACATTTTGTTAAAAAAAGGGGAAACCCCCCCCTATCTTTTGAACAGAATTTTGAAGGGGGGAAAAGAACCCCCATCCTAGGATTATAGGAAAAAATTTAAAAATTTAAAATTTTAATAATATGTAGCTATGTAAAATTTGGAAACCTCTTCCAGTGGCGGCTTGGGGTCACCCGCTGGGGTCTCCCCTGGAGCAGATTGGGGTTCCCTTTCCTTTGTGGGGTTTAGGGCATTAAACCCTGGGGAGACTGGGCTTAAAATCCTTGTCCCCTCCCCTTTACCCACTTTTTCCTCCCAAATTTCAACACCTTTCCCCCCAAACCCAAATCCACCTTTCACCTGACCTATTTTATCAAAGTCAATGGCTCCACGCCCTTCCCCAATTTCCCCCAGGTTTTGCTGCCTTGGGATAACCCCTCGACCCCAACCCGCCCCGCCCCCTTTAAAAACAAGGGGGATGGATAGATTAAGGGAACCCGGTCCCTTTAATTTTTTCAGGGAAAAATTTCCCGTCTCCCTGTCATGTTGGAGATAACCTGTTACTCCCAATAATGTTCTGGGGGTGTTTTATGACTTGACCAGACTTAATAATCGTGATTAAAAGTGGTTTTATGGGCCCGGTTAAAAGAGGGTTGCCCCACAGCTGCTTTTAAACAGCCTGGAGACAAGGCAAAAAAAACAAATTGTAGTTTGAGGGGGTATTCAAAGAACGCATTGTACCCGAAATATAATTACATTTTACATGTTTTATGGGAGTTATAGACAGACCCTTATTACAGTTTTCATCACTTGGGTTTCCTTAAAGATCAGTGGCCCTTTTAGAGGCTCAATGGGCCTTTAAAAAAACCGAACCCTAATTTTTAAATTTTAAAATTAAAGAGGATGTATCGCTTCACGTTGGCTGTTTTCTTGTTTGCTTTTATTTTTTTCAGCTCTTCAAATCCAGGGGGGTTTCTTCCCCTCCCGCTGGGTGTTTCCCTTTTGTAAAGGGGAAGAAAAATCATCCCCCCTTCACGTTCAAAGTTCGTCCCGATTCCCGTGTGTTTTTTTTGAGATCAGTGGGAACGGGACCCTTTCCCCCCCCCCCTCTGAGTCCCCAAAGTCACTGTGTTTATTTTTTCTCCCTATGAAATCTTATTTTTAAGGGCTTCTTGTTTTCATTCCCCAGCCCCCCGATTCTCTTCCCATGAACTCAGAGCACGATCTCTTTCCCTCACAGCTTTTTAGGGTTTTTTACAGTTTTAATCCAGTTTTTATAAACTATCCAGGGGCACACAGATCTTTTTCCCTTCTAAGTTTACCCGAAAGGAGCATTAGGGACCGGGGCACCCAAATTTTGCTGTTTTTGATTGTAGAAGTGCTGCAAATGTTTCGTGAAATCGTTGGGCCGGCCCCCCTTTTTCTGAGTGGGAAAAGGAGGAAAAGGGACGTCCCCGGGCTATGACCGGGGGGGCCCGCCCGAATGTAAATTTTGTAGAGCATCAGCCAATGAAATTTAAAAAGGGGGGAGAAAACCGCCGGCATTGGGGAACAGTGTTTTACAAAAAAACGAAAAAAAAGGCAGGGCTGTGAAAAACAAGACAGCTTTACAAATTACATCCAATTGCAAAAATTTTGTTTTCACTGTCCCCTTTTTTCTGAAAACCAATTTTTGTAATGATACAACCCCTTTAAAGGGTTTAAGTTATGGTTAGGGATTGGAACAGAGAAAAGAAATTAAAATTCCCGGGCATCCTTAACCCCAATTTTTTTTACAATTTTGGGCAAACCCCCTGTCGGGTTTAACAAGGCCCCATTCGAGCAGCACTATTCACAACCCCACATGCATTGTTCACACTTGATTTTGGGAAAAAAAGCGTGACCCCGTGAAAGGGGTTTTTTTTTCCTTGGGGGGCCAGTTTTTCGGTTGGGTAACCTCAAGGAAGGGAATTAAAGGACGGACAAAAGGTGAAAAATTTTATGGGCTTTCCTATTTCCGGTTTTTTCCCAAGGGCACCATGGAATGAAAGCGGATGCAGATTCCCATATCCCTTCAGTGAATTTCAGGGTATAGCAATTGATGAAAGCAGTGTCAGAGATGTGGATATAGATTGCAGAAGATCAAGGTCAGAATGCTTTCTTCTGCTGATTCTGCCAAGGATTTATATGAGATAAATTTGGAAGGTAAAACAACACAAAGGCTTTAGACTGATTCTGATGCTTTGATTGCCTGCTAATCCCTATATAATAATCTCTTAACTCACTGATCCTGTTGATGGGGGTTAAAAAGGCTTGGAAAACCCCTTAAAAACAGTTTAAAAAAAAAAAACGCCTGCAAAAATGCACCTAAATGCAATGTGTGTTGCCAGCTTAAAAATACCACTGCAGGAGTGGATTCTAGAAGAATGGAAAATCTAAGGCTGTGTCTACAGTCAGTCGGATTTTTAATCGGACTCCGTATTTTAGAATCCACAAAAATCCGACTGTAAAATAATCCCCATAGACCTCAATAGAAAATCTGAGCTGTGGTCTACACGGCTCCGATTTTCTAGGGTCGGATTTCTTCAAAACCAACAGTTTTGAAAAAAACTTAGAACATGTTCAATAATCCGTCGGAAAACAGCAGATTATAATAATCTTCTATTGAATCGTGCGGCCAAAATCTGAAAACCGTGGCAAAAAGCCACAACAAAAAAAGGGGAAAAAAACCGAAACCAAGTGTAAAATACTGGTCGGATTCTAATTAGAATCCGACCGGTATTTTATCCTATACTGTGTGGAAGCATCCTTAGGGGATAATTTATACTTCTCCTTCCTGCTGAATCCACTTCTAGCTTTCTGTTAAAAAACTACAATAACACATTAGTGTTTTTTTGCACAAAACATAGTATGTGTGTACCCTTGTGGATCCTCTTAGAAGCATGATCCGATAATACAAGTGCTGGTAATTAAATTCTGTACGTTTTCCCATTTAGTTTATCAGATCGCAACAGACTGTTTTACGGTTGCAATCTGTGTCCCATTTACAAGCTGCTATCAAAAGACTTGTAAAAGAAGCAAATATATTAAGGAACTCCTACACTGACGGTGAATCTACCATGTAAGACAATATACTACTACTCTAGTTTGAGAACAGCAGAATCGAGGCGTACTGTACTGCCCCTGGTGTCTGTTGAATAGAAAATGACGTGAAGTACATTCAGAGTACGTATTATGTGAGCCATGTGAATAGGACAATCTATTCTGGGACATATTTATCTTCGGTTGGTAATAAGTATGAAATGGAACACAAGGACTCTCCTGTGATATCTCTGTTCGGTAATTTACACTGCACTGACACGTGTTTAAACAAGTTGAAGCCAGCTGGCTCTGTGATTGCTTTACAAACTATTGCTTGTATTAAGATGTGGCATTATGCTTTTGAAGAGGTTTATAAACCTATCAATTTGCTACCAGTAACCAATAGAGTGCATACCATACAGCAGGGCTTCTCAAACTTTCTGCTCGATTTTCACTAGACAACTTGTAATGATGCCTGGGCCTCACCAGCTAATAAAAACTACAATGTAGCACCCGTATTACCTCCAAGAAGCGCCAAATAAATACTACTGGGCATCACCAACATCACCCACAACCTGAACAGGAAGTGTGAGTCTGAAGATGGATGTGAAGAGCAGGCTTTGTATAACGGCATGGTGAGAACACCACTTTAACAGTATGTTACATAGTTAAATAGTTAGTATGGTTGAAAAAAGACACGTGTCCATCAAGTTCAACCAAGGGTGGGGAAAATGTGGGTGAAGGGACAGAGACAAGGACTTCAAGCCCAGCCTCACCACTGGTTAATGCCCTGAAACCCACATGGCAATATCCAATCTGCTTTAGTGGTTACACAATCTCTGACTCCAGAGCCTCCACCAGCCAGGATCCAGAATTTTACATGGCTATGTACGCAATAATATTCTTTAGTTCCAGGTAGGTATCTAAGCCTTTCTTGAAACTCTCAACAGTTCCTGCTGTGACCAGCTCCTCAGGCGGCTATTCCACAGATTCACAGTTCTCACAGTGAAGTGTGCCCTTCTCCTCTGGAGATTGAATCCTTTTTTCTCTAGTCGAGGGAATGTCCCCTTGTCTTTTGAGGGGGCTTTACATGAAATAATTTTTACCTATACTTTTTGTAGGGACCATTTATATATTTATATAAATTAATCATGTCCCCCCCCCGGAGACGTCTTTTCTCAAGACTAAATAAGTAGTGTTGAGCGATTACGTTGGCCATCGACATCGGTCGATGGTCGATAGTCGTCCATCATCGACAAGATAGTCGATAGTCGATGGTAGATTATGATCGATGACCATTAAAGCTATGGGAGAGCACAACACCTTCATTCTTACACCCAAACAGGGCTGGAGAAGCTGGAATTAACATCCACAACAGTCAAATGGATACGTGCTACACTTAGGCAACACACTTAGGTATAAAAGCCACAGAAAAAAACTCACAGACCATTCACTATCCCTGTCCTTGTACCACAGCATGACCCTTTAACCTGCATAAACCCAAAAATTAAAAAGTGCCAGAAGGCAATGTGATTTGAACCATCCATTTTACTTGAACTGGAATTAAAAACAATATCCCTGTCCGGGAACGCAGCATGAGCCCCAAACCTGCTTTGACCCCCAGATTTAAAAAGTGCCGGAAAAAGGAGTCTCTCAACCACCATTTTAGTTTCACTGGACATTGACTATACCTGCCCTGGCCACAGCATGACCCCCAAACCTGCATGACCCCAGATTAAAAAGTGCCGGAAAAAAAGGAGCCCTTTCAACCACCATTTTAGTTTCACTGGACTATACTGTCCTGTCTGGGTGCGCTTGCCCCTCCGTATGATGGGGGACCAATTGAGCTTCATTTGGAAATATGGTGGTTAACGCTCCTTTTCACCAGGTGCCCTTTTTCTTGGCATTCTTTTTCTCATTTTACTCAACGTGCTGGAGGAAATTGTCTCTGTACTTTGTTCTCTGTCCGTGTTTCCATACCCCCATGTCCTCTGAATAACCTACATCTGGTCAAGTTTTCCTGTACCTCCCTTGTACAATTCAGAGGAATTTTTTTAACCAGCTATTTTTTTACATGCAAGTTTTTTACTAGTTTAATTCTAGAAAAACACATTTTTAAAATTAGGATGGAATCCCACCATGTCTTTGTTTCTCTTTTTTTAATTGTATTAAAGGGGTTTGTCTCAATACAGGGATTGATAGCTATGTTAAAGATCTTGCAAAAAAAAAGTCATTTTAAATATGTGTCCATAAACAGTGTCCTAAACCCATTCCTGTTTCTGACAGGGACCATCACCCTTGAGCCAATCTTAAAAATTGTGAAGAACAAATGTCTGTTAGAAACAATTTTTTTTTATAATAGGACCTGTAGTATAGCTGCATGTCCCCAGCAAAATGCCCCCAAAAATTCAAAACATGACCCATGAGCCACTTTTGACAACTGTGAAGAACAAATGTCTGTTAGAAACAACATTTTTTTTATAATAGGACCTGTAGTATAGCTGCATTTCCCAAAACAAATGCCCCCAAAAATTCAAAACATGACCCTTGAGCCACTTTGGACAATTGTGAAGAACAAATGCTGTTAGAAACAAACAATTTTTTATAATAGGACCTGTAGTATTGGGTGCATTTCAAAGCAGCATGACCAAAAAATATAAAATGACCTCTCAGCCCTGTTAAAAATTGTGAGGGAGAAATGACCACTTAGAAGCCACATTTCTGTTTCCAAAGGACCATGATTATTGCTGTTTCCACAGCAACATGACCCCAAAAAAATTATAAAAATGACTTCTCAGCCACTATTAAAAAATTGGAGGGGAGAAATGCCACTTAAAAGCCACATTTCTGTTCCAAAGGACCATGATTATTGCTGTATCTCACAGCTACATGCCCCAAAAAATTATAAATATGACTTCTCAGCCACTATTAAAAATTGTGAGGGAGAAATGCCACTTAAAAGCCACATTTCTGTTCCAAAGGGCCATAATTTTAGCGGGATCTCACAGCAACATGACCTCAAAACCATTGACAATGCGAAACTTCTAAAAATAAAGTGAGTAAATGGAATACGGTGTTGTCAAAGAAACCTTGGTTCTTTTACAGTTCTCCTCACAGCAAACCAGCAAAATGGGAAAAAAGAAAAAAAAATTTGGGAGTAAAAATGATCATTTTAAAAAACATTTTCAAGAGGACCATTTCTGTTTGTAGAGGAATGTAAGTAGACCGGCAACTAATCGGGGACCTCGGCAATTGGGGCCACAACATCATCAGAGACTGGCTGATTCATCTTGATGAAAGTCAAACGATCCCCCATTATCTGTGGAAAGCCGGATGTGTTTGTCTGTAATGACTCCTCCAGCTGGCTGAAGGTTTCCCCTCAGATAAGACGCTGGCTGCTGGGCAGGACAACACCTCAAAGGCGGGCGAGCGAGCTCGGGCCATTCGTCCCTTTTGGATACCCAGAAAGTCTAAAGGGTCCGGAACACATACAAAAACATCGGTGTTGAGACGCGGATAGTCGTGCACCATGATCTTAAGCCGGGCTCTGTGTGTTGGACGTGTGCCCTGCATTGCATGCGTTGGTGAAGTGGTAAATAAAGATTGCCAGAGGACCCCATTAGGCTTCTGCCACCCTTGCCTGCTGCTGCCGCTAACGGCTACTTGGCACTCTACTGCAGTCAGTCGCTGATGTTGGTCCACCGTGACATGTGAGGAACGTGAAGCAGACGCAACAGATGTCTCCAGTTGATCAATCAGCAAAAGGGCTCCATTTCCTGCATTTTACTCTTCACCTGCCTCCACTCTCGTGGCTCAAACACCCCAAGTCCGCAAAACCCCTGCTTGTCAGGCCATGTGTCACTTGTACTGCGTAAGGCATTGCGCTGCTGCCACAATCGCTGGAGCATGTGGAGGGTGGAAATTCCAGCGTTTGCCACGTCAAAAATGAGACGGTTGAAAGGGGAGGCCCCAGCTGACGCTGCAACGCAGCCGGCGGGACAAGCAGGGGGCAAATGGCGGAAGTGCGAACTTAGACTTCGAGCCTTCCTCAGCAGGCATTCAGACCGGGTAGCTCTTTAGAAATTTCTGGACGACAAGGTTCATGACATGTGCCAGGGGAAGGATGTGCTCCCGCCTACCGATCCCTTAAGGGCGGCCAGCAGATTTCGCCCTATCGCACACCACCTTGCCTGGCACAAGGTTCTTGTCACCCAGCCAGCGCTCGGTCTCGTTGCGGAGAGCCGCCACCCGCTCCTGACCTGTGTGTGGCGGTCTCCAAGACAGATTTAATTTCAACACGGTCTGGTTTCTCCGGGCACGTGATGCCACCAGAGGGCCATGGGGGAAAGAACCCTGCACCATCCCTGCGGTTTTGAAGAGCTTGCGCCGAGCCTGAGAGACACAGTCACCACCAGAGACATCCACCCAGCTCACCCAGTGAGCTGTCACAGAGATATAGTGGGCCCTTGGGCCCTGCTTACTGTCCATGTGTCGGTGGCAATGGACTTTTTCCCGGCCCCAGATGCAGACAACGCGCTTGAAATTTTAGATGACATGTGGCTGGCCAAGACAGGGACGGCTTTTCTGGCAAAGAAATGCCTGCTCGGCATCTGGTATTGGGGGCAGGCAAAGGCCATGACATGGCGGAACCCATCTGTGTCCACCAGACGGAAAGGCAACATTTCCAAGGCCAAAAGCCTGGCAATGCCGACCTTCAGGCTTTTGGCTTTGGGTTGGTTTGGGTTTAATTGTTTCTTCTGCTCCCAAACCTGGAAGACAGAAGGCCCGGCTGCTAGACTGGCCGCTGTAAGGCGTGCAGGTTCGTCAAACTGGCGGAAGGAAAGGGGTAGGAGGGTCTCTGGTGGTGCTGGGGGGTACTCGGCGACGGTGGAGGCTGAAGCAGAGGCTGATCCCTGATCATGACTCTGAGAGACATGGGCAGCTGAGGAACGCTTGGTGGTGGGGGAGGAGGAGGCGGAGAACAGAGGGGTGTGACAGTGGTTGGAGGCCCGGCGTCGGTCTGGCCTTTTTGGCCAAGTGTTGCCTCCAAATTTCAACTCATGCATTTCGCTGCATGTGACTAGACATGTTGGTGGGGGTTTAACCCCTAAGGTTCTGCCTCTACTTATGCGTTTACGGCAAAGGCGGCATATGACACCGCTGGTGGAAAACAGAGGCTTGTCAAAGAATGCCCAGGCTTGAGAGGCCTGGACCTTTTTGACGCGATAAGCGAGGAGGGGGGGTTTGCGTGACCCCTGCTGGCGGAATCATATCAGCAGACTTCTGCGACCGCCCTCTCCCTTATTGAGGCGGAACCCGTACTGACACTACCCCATCGTATTCCTCCTCGTCCAGTGATGAAGCGCTCGCAAGCAAATTCTGCTGAAAAGACCACGTTGGATCCGCAATGTCGTCGTCATCATCATCAACACAGGTGACTTCGTCGTCCTGACATTCTGCATCCAGGAGCTGCAGGCTACAAGCAAGAGGGACTGCAAGGCGTTGCCGACCGCCCGGGATTTTTGCCGATTGACCGGCTTCCTTCTCCTCCTCTGATGGCATCAGTAACTGGGCGTCAAAGCAGAGAAAATCATCCTCTTTGGCCTCTTGATCTTTTAACATGCCTTCTGACCCCAACCGCATTTTGTCATCAAAGAGGTCTTCAGAAAATGGATTATCCACAGTGGTGGGTACACGAGTTGACATTTGGGCTGCTTCATGTTGGACGGATGCTGGTGATGCTGATGACGACATTTGTGGCCGTGACTGGGAGGACGAGGAGGTAAGACTGCTGGATGCAGGTTGCATTAACCACTGAAGGACAGATTGGCGACGCTGTTCGTTACTGAGATTCACAGGGCCCTGACCCAGCGATGACAGGCCTGACGGTCCTGCAACTGACGATCCGCTGGCA
Source organism: Phyllomedusa bahiana (assembly GCA_025379985.1). Classification (NCBI taxonomy): domain Eukaryota; kingdom Metazoa; phylum Chordata; class Amphibia; order Anura; family Hylidae; genus Phyllomedusa; species Phyllomedusa bahiana. The sequence goes on from JAODAL010011470.1 coordinate 19,409, forward strand.
TGCGTGTTGTCGCCAGCACTGGAAGGAGCACCTTCTCTCGTACCTCTACCTCCATGTCCTACCCCCCTCTTTGCTCGCTTACCACCTGAATTTCGCTCCATGTTCAGAAATATAAAAATTTTTGAAGGTATGGAAGAGTTTTGGAAAGTCTCTTATTAAAAGACGGCAAATCACAGCTATTCTCAAATCCCTCAAATCAAAACAAAATTGCTGGATTCAAATTTAACTGCAAAGTAGATCTATCAACAAAGCTGGCCTGCGCCAAAGTGAAAAAACACGTATCTGAAATGTATTCGGATAATAAAAGGTATTTTTGGCACCTATCAATTCACCTGTGGTAACTACACAATTGCTGGATTCAAATTTAACTGCAAGGTGGCTCTATCAACAAATCTGGACTGGGCAAAAGTGCAAAAAACACGTATCTGTAATGTATTCGGATAATAAAAGGTATTTTTTTGGCACCTATCAATTCACCTGTGGTAACTACACAATTGCTGGATTCAAATTTAACTGCAAGGTGGCTCTATCAACAAATCTGGACTGGGCAAAAGTGCAAAAAACACATATCTGTAATGTATTCGGATAATAAAAGGTATTTTTTGGCACCTATCAACCTGTGCTGACTACAAAATTGCTGGATTCTAATTTAACTGCAAGGTGGATATATCAACAAAGGTGGAATGGGCAAAATTGAAAATGAACACCTGTCTGAAATGTATACTGATAATTAAAGTGCAGTTTTGCACCTAACAAAGAGACCTGCAGTTACCTAGAAAAGATGTGTATCCTAATATAAGTTCAGGCTGCCCAATATCCAGGACAAATTTCAATAGCAAACTGTTAATAATAAAGCTATTGCAGTGCAATGTCTACACTAAGTCTTGGTGAACTATATCCAGTATTCTTTATAGAGCTTGTCTGTGTTCACCCGCGGGGGCCCCCCCTCCGCTCCCCCCGTGACTTTACAGCGGTAGATGCTCCTTTAAAATTCTCTACCTAACTACATAAAATCTTCCAATCTCTAATCTAACTAAGTTGTAAAGATCACAGCTAACAGTAGAGCTTTCTCTGTGAAGAAATAGATTAATTTCACTGAGCTGTTTGGAAACAAGCAGAGCGCACGTCCTACTGCTCTGAGACGCTGAGAGACACTGAGGCTGAACAGGAAGGGCTGTTCTATGTAAAACGAGGTCATGTGATTTTTTCAGCCAATCGCAACCATACACATCCCAGTCATGACGTCGCACACACATCTCACCCTGCTCTATTCTGATAACTGATTTGCTGGCGCCAAAATGACAGGAAGCGCCGAAAATGGAGAGTTCTTAATAGATGATGCACAGATTTTAACCTAAATTATCGCATGATCTAAAAATTTCGATCAACATAAAAACTGTGCCGATTTCAACTTTGTCGATAATAATCGCTCAACACTATAAAAAAGTTAAATTCTACTAACCTCTCCTCATAATAAGATGCTCCATTCCCCTTATAAGTTTGGTTGCTCGTTTTTGTACTCTCTCTAGCTCCATTACATCTCTTCTATAAACTGGGGCCCAGAACTGAACAGTGAGGCCGCACCAATGCTTTATACAGCGGTAGAATTACATCCTTATCCCTCAAGTCCATGCCTCTTTTAATACACGCCAATATCTTACTTGCCTTAGAGGCAGCTGATTGACATTGCATGCTGTTCTGTAGTCTATGATCTACAAGAACGCCCAGATCTTTCTCAACAAGCGAGTCTCCAAGTTTTTCTCCCCCTAGGACATATGATGCCTGTAGATTATTTCTACCCAGATGCAGAACCTTACATTTATCCACATTGAACCTCATTTGCCAAGTGGATGCCCCGGAACTCAGTGTGTCCAGGTCTGCTTGCAATTTATGAGCATCTTCCATAGATTGTACTACCCTGCATAGCTTGGTGTCATCTGAAAAAATTGAAACTGTGCTATTGATCCCTTCCACTATATCGTTAATAAATACATTAAATAAAAGAGGACCCAATACTGAGCCCTGGGGCACACCACTCACGACCGGGGACCACTCAGAGTAGCAGTCATTTACCATCACTCTCTGAGTATGATCCGATAGCCAGTTTTTAATCCAATTACACACTGTTATCTCTAACCCAATGGATTCTAATTTACCCAACAAACGCTTATGCGGAACAGTGTCAAATGTCTTTGCAAAGTCTAAAAACACAATATCCACAGCTGCCCCGCTATCCAGACTTCTACTCACCTCTTCATAAAAACAGATCATGTGAATAGGGCACCTTATTCTGGAACATATTTATCCTCATTTGGTAATCATTATAGAACGGAACAGATCAATGATCACACACTTGTCTCTCCGACCTGCTGCAAAGTGTTCCCAGCCCTGTCCTTACGATTGATATTTCCCTGGAGTCTGCTACAGGATAATGATGAGCTGAAACTGCTGCTACTCCTGGAGGTCAGAGCCATGACTAGAGGAACAGACAAAGAGCTAGGTGACAATACGACAGCCCTTAGTCCAGAGAAGGTAAGAGGGGTTTACAGGGCAGCGGTTACGGCAGTACAGCTGGTACTTCTGTACAGGGCCCAGTCACACCATGAAACAAGGGATGGCCCGCTGCAGCTTGACATCAGGGGTGTCAAACTGTGGCTCTCCAGCTGTTGGGAAACTACAACTCCCATCATGCCCACTGTTATAGATTATACAAATGCATGATGGGAGTTGCAGTTTCCCAACAGCTGGAGGGCTGTAGTTTGACACCCCTGTTTTACAGGATTGGTAGCAAGAACAGGCAGTAGGCCTGTTCTTTCTAACATTTAGGCTATCACAGTTCTATGCGTGTCCTTGCGACTTGTATTGAGATGTACGGCGGAACAGAGAGAGCGCAATGTGCTTCCTGCCCCTGCCGTATGTTGCTGTGCAAGGCAGCTCAATGAAGTATCATTATTGCGCTGTCTACGCTGCTTCCTGTCCTAATCCCCAAGCCTAAAATACCCAGCTTGGGGTCTAGAGAAGACACACACCCGGTGGAGCATGGAGATATATTATTTTTTTTATTTACAGTAGGGAGCCTATTTGACTACATACCTACTGGGGAACCTTATATGACTACCTACCTATCTACTGAGGGGCTCTAAATGCTTGCCAAGATACTGGGGGAATCTATATACCTGCTAGGGGGCCTCTACATTGCTACCAACCTACGGGGGGGATGAGGGGGGGCACAGATTATTATTATTAATTTATTTTAAAGCGCCATTAGATCCAGAACTGTACATTCGGAGGGGAGGGAGGGTTACACACATACCTATATACCTACCAACCTAATGGGGACTATATATACCTACCTACTAGAGGAATCCCTATATAACTACCTACCTACCTGGGGGCTATATACTTGCTTACCTTCTGATGAGCAATATACTGTATACCTACCTACTGGGAAACAATATACCTACCTACCTAATGGGGGCCCTATATAGTTAGCTACTAGAGGGAGCCCTATATAACTACCTACAGTGAAGGAAATATTTATTTGATCCCTTGCTGATTTTGTAAGTTTAACCACTGACAAAGGCAAGAACAGTCTATAATTTTAAGGGTAGGCTAATTTTAACATTGAGAGATAGAATATCCAAAATAAAATCAAGAAAATCACATTGTATCAATTATATAAATTTATTTGCATTTTGCTGGGAGTAATAAGTATTTGATCCCCTACCAACCATTAAGAGTTACGGCTCCTACAAACCAGTTAGACGCTCCTAATGAACTTGTTACCTTCATTAAAGACAGCTGTCTTAAATAGTCAACTTTATAAAAAAACTCCTGTCCACAGACTCAATTAATCAGTCAGACCATAACCTCTACAACATGGGCAAGACCAAGGAGCTTTCATGGGGACAAGATCAGAGACCTACTCAAAGCTGGAAAGGGTTACAAAACCACAAGTAAGATGCTGGGTGAAAAGGAGACAACTGTTGGTGCAATAGTAAGAAAATGGAAGAAATACAAAATGACTGTCAATTGACATCGAACTGGGGCAACATGCAAAATCTCACCTCATGGGGTATCCTTGATCATGAGGAAGGTGAGAGATCAGCGTAAAACTACAGGGAGGGAATTTGTTTATGATCTCAAGGCAGCTGGGACCATAGTCACCAAGAAAACCATTGGTAACACATTACCCAGTAATGGTTTAAAATCCTGCAGTACCCACAAGGACCCCCTGCTCAAGAAGGCACATCTGCACGCCCATCTGAAGTTTGCCAATGAACACCTGGATGATTCTGTGAGTGTTTGGGAGAAGGTGCTGTGGTCAGATTAGACAACAATTGAGCTCTTTTGTATTAACTCAACTTGCTGTGTTTGGAGGAACAGAATTGCTGCCTATGACCCATATACCTAGCTACCAGGGGCCCTACCTATTAAACTACCAGGGCACCAAGGGAGTTACTATTAGCATTTCGGGCACTATAGATGGGGAGTTTGTACATAGGGGAAGCACAGGTAGAAAGATGATAGAAAAGTGAGGAGCCTCAGGTGTTTGTATTGTGATTTCTGCAGGGACGTGTCATGGTCAGGAGAAGTCGTCATAGTAGTCTTGATCGGAACAACTCATCAGAGAAGACATCAGCTGTGAGTCCCTGGATGTAACTGCACTGTAATCACTTATACAGTATGTCTGCAGAGCCTGTGTACAATTAGTATCTACCCATATATGATCACTATATGGTGGAAATATTGGTTTTGGTGTAATGGTTTATATTTAGTAACATTATGGTGGTATTAGTCTATATGGTAGTGATATGTGGTGGTATTATTTGGAATTTGTATACTGCTAGGAAATATAGTTACATAGTATGGTTGAAAAAGACAAAAAATTCAACTGAGGGAGGGAGCAAGATGTGGATGAAAGGGAGAGGTATAGGTCATTTTAGTTCTTTGGTTCCTGTATGGAATATGGAACCCATAAGGCACAGACCAATCTCCCCAAAAAGGAAACATTTCTCTCCAAATCTCAAGTGCAAATCAGACAGGATCAATATTCTAAACAAGAATTCTTTACGTCTACAGAAGTGTTAATAATATTTTATACTAAATAATTGTCTAAGCCTTTATTGAAGCCCTCACCTGTTACGGTTGCGCCCAGCTCTTTAGGTGGTATAAAAGGCTTGTCACCCCTGGAGAAAGAACCTTTTCTTTTCCACGGACGTGGAACCTTTTTGTCATTTAAGGAGTTTTACATAAAAAGGATTTTCACCATTATTTTTGTAGCGGCCATTTATATGCTTATATGAATGCCCTCTACAAAAACAGCACTATACTATATAACATCATGACTGATAATGGATAATGGAAGAGTGAGATCTTAGGTATCAAGAAGAAGCTTAAAGAACAACAGAAATGTAAACTGTAAAGTATATTAATAAGTTACATTATATTAATTTTTTTAACTAACTTTGGTTCAGTGAATTAATTTATCGGATCTTATAGGTTAATTTTGAACATCTAGGGTGGTTGTCGATTTTTTAGCTTTTTTTACAGCCTGCAATACATATAGGCAACTTATACCGTTATTTCTTCACTCCCATGTTTAACTATTGGTAAGAAGTACTTTGGCTTCAAATGTTAACACATCTAGATAAAGAAAACTATTTCAAAATCAATTACCCATATCACCAAGGCTTTATGTTCTTTACAAATGGTTATGGTTCTTTTTGCATTGTCCTTGAAAGAAACAATGTCATATTTTATAGTTTGTGAAGCTTATTATCCTTTTTTACAGATAGGCTAGAGAAATGCTGATTGTTTTCTGTGTTAACCTGTGAGAATATCAATTTATTGTTTAGCTCCTGTTTAGTGTCCATCTGTTGTATAAATTTCCATCATCTTTTGGTTTGTTTCTGTACATTAATAATGTGATTCTACAGTTCAACTAGTAATAGGACCGGGCTGCAGGTCCATCATAAACCTTCCTGCCTTAGTAGGACACGGCTTAGCAGGCAATTTGCGGGGCTGGCATTTTCCCTTGCCAGTTATTGTGTCTCTGTATGCTATGTGGTGTGCTGTTATTTTGTGTCTCTGTATTTGACCCGGCTTGATTTGAATACAATTCTGGATGCCCCTCGCTTGAATACCTGGTTTTAATCTTGGACTGTTTTTGACTCTTTGCTTTCTGACTCTCAGTTTCATTTGGCTCTCTCGGTGTTGACCCATTTTTCTAGGTTCTAATATTGGTTTACAATTTGGTTTTGACATTTTCTGACTACCCAGTATTTACCCTAGGGTTGTTTTGGCTTTTTCTCTCTACCTTGTCAGCTACACCAATCAGTGGCTACTCTGCAGACACAACCTGGAGATAAGAAGCAGCTAAGTCCAGATCCCCTTACAGGGATTATTGGGTCAGAAAGGGAAGACCTCTCCTTAGGGAGAGCGCCTATATAGGCGTGTGGGGATTCGAAATTGCCATTTTGCACTCCACAAAGCATCTGCATATCACAAGGCATTATGGGAAAGGAGCTGAGAAGCTCCTGAGCCCTCTGTTGGATGTAACAAATCCTCAATTTGCTTTTGACTAACTGGATCTTTGGAAAGCAAGAAGGGATATTTAGCCAAGCCAGCAACATTTATCTGTATACAGCCGTTTTGAGGTTTTGCCCCTCATCAGTACAGAGCAGAGCAATGCTGACTTGGCTGAGTGGGAGGCAATGAGTAGCTCAGAAAGGGAAGATCTCTCCTTATGTGAAGCACCTATATAGGCGTGTGGAGATTCGAAATTGCCTTTTTGCACTCCATGTAGCATCTGCATTTTACAAGGCATTATGGGAAAGGAGCTGAGAAGCTCTAGTGCCCTCTGTTGGATATAACAAATCCTCAATTTGCTCTTGACCCACTTGGGTGAAGACTTGTGTTCATTTAGAATCTGCTAAATAGAGTAGTCTGCAAAAACACAGACTATGGAAGCACACTGGCTGGACAGGCCATCTTTCCACCGTTACTATGACCATGCAGGCCACCTGAGACTATTAAACTTACTGTCAAGCTTTGTGGAACCAGTTTGAGATGACGTGTTTTTGATACAGCATATAATCCTACTGGAAAAGGCTGTTAACAGATGGGCAAACTGTACAATAAAAGAACGTACATGGTGTGCGACACCAAACAACTATTTTGTGGCATGTAAACAGTCAAAGCAGCAGGAACTGTGGACATTAGTCAGGATGCATCCACAAGTTCATGCAGAACACAAAAGGACCATGACATCATCATCAGACCAGACAACTTTTATCTGACTTTTACTGCCCTGTCTGGATGTTTGCTACAGTAGACCATCTAGCTGAAGCGTTGATGATCTGTGTGTTTTGATATGCTCTTCTTCATGCCACAACACACTAATCTGATAATTCAGTGGCATTTCTAGCATCTGGGGCATATGCTTATTTTGCCCAGTTCTAATAGGTATAATGCTACTAGCAATCATTGGAGAGTATGGTGGCTCAGTGGTTAACACTGTTGCCTTGTAGTCATAGGTCCAAATCCCACCAAGGAGAAGATCTGCAAGGAATTTGTATGCCCTCTTCATGCTTGCATGGGTTTCCTCTGGGTACTCTGGTTTGCCCCAGACTCCAAAGCATACAGATAGGTTAATTTGGAGTTTAGCCTGTAAGCCCCAGTGGGGACTGGGATCAACGTGAATAATTAGAATCTCTGCACAGCACTGTGGAATATAATAGCGCTATATCAATGAATAAAATGAATAAATTTGCATCCTCCCAATGCCCAATAATGCTCGAGGTATTTTCATAGTCTACCACCAGTCCTGCTGGTACAGTATTTTCACTACTCAATCTACTGCTCATTGGATGTTTTTTGTTTAATTTGAGTATCATTATTCAGAAACTTTATAGTAGTAGTTTGCAACCTTTGGCTTCCTACGGTTGTTGCATAATTAAAATGTGAAATTGTCATTGCATACCGGGAGTTGTTGATTTGCAACAGTTTGCAACCCACAGGTTTAAGACGACTGTTTTAAAAAATATTGTGTTAAAAAATGTCATAAAATCAGCACTTCCTTATCAACTCAAACCACTGCATAAGAGAACAACAGTTATTCTAGTTTTCTATCAGTAAGGCCAACCAGTCTCTTTTTCCACTGTGGGGTCTGTGGAGTCTGGTTGTATGAAGTCATCCTCTTACCCATGTATACAATCTTTTAAGAACTGCTGCATTATGGGCTGATAATGTATTTCATGAACATTAGCTATTTCAGTCAGACTCAATTAAAGCATATGTGGGCCTCTTGTCTATCTTACCCTTAGTTTGATAATATTTACTATTGCCAATGTTTTACCCAGTTGCTATCGGCAAAACAAGTGAAAACTCTGTAAATGATACACCAGCATTCCAGACAAATACTATTTTTGCCTCTGGAACCATGAGAGTTACAACATGTTGCTTTGAAACCTTACATGAAAGCTAATATATAGCTGACACCTTGCTTACTGGCAAACAGACTAGTGACTCACCTATGCACCTACTTTTATCACTTTTATTTACTTACTTCAAAGGTAAAGCATTTTTTGGTATGGTGCTTCAGTTGTTCAGTCCACCCCCAACTGTGATTCATCCACCATTAATTTAAAGAAACAGGTGTCAATTTAGAAAGCACAACATTCTTCTCTGTATACTTTACAAATGTTGAACTCTAAAGTTCACTTAGTTCATTATATTTTATGCGGTTGTTAGCTTTCTTAGCAAGGATTATATTCTAGGATATACAATAGTCTAACACCATCATAAATTGGTTGTACATGCCATTAATAGCCAATTAGTTGTGGTCTGACCTCTATGACCCCCTTTGGTTGCTAGAACAAAGTGGCAGTCCTTCAGTCTCCTGTCCAAACCATTTGACTTTTTTCCATAGGCTGCGTGGTTGCCCATAGACTATATTACTTTGGCCATGCAGCTTCCAACAAACTCAGAGGAGAGGTCTAGTAGTTGGACCCTACTGATCGGTCATTCATGGCTTATTCTAGTCATGAGATAGCTACTTTAATATATGTAAAATGCCTGAGGCTCTACAGCTGTCATTGTTATAAAACTACACGTTCCAGTGTGCTATGACCTGTAGTTTACCAAAAGCCAAAGACTTTACCTATTTATGCTACCTTGTAAGAGCACACTGTAAGCTTGTTCACTACATTGAATTTAAAGGGGTATTCCCATCTTGGACATTTATCACAGATTGACAGCTATAAATGTCTATACGATGTCTATATGATGTCTATATGATGCTCTGCAAATGTCTGAAATGGGAATAGCTTTTGAATGTGTGTTTGTAGCTTAAGAATAATAAAAAGTGCCAGAGTTAGTCAACTGACCTCCCAACTGGCCTAGTTTGGGACTGGTGGATTGTCTTACAATGATTGGCTGCCGGAGTGAGTTAACAGAGGGAGTAGACATTTGACACACATAGGGCGACATGTATGTACAAGGGCTGCACCAGTATTCTGGTGTCCTTTCAGCCCAAAAACTGCACACCCCCTGTGCTTTTCGATGATACAAAGCATCCAAAATTGGCAGATTTTTGGGCCCACTAGGTTAGCATTTTTTACGACAAAGTTGAAATCGCAAGGTTTTTTTTATGGTACAAAATTTCCCAGATCATGCGAAATTAATTTAAAAAAATTGTGCATCATTATTAAGATCGCGCCTTTTTCGGCGCTTCCGAAATTTTTTGGGGGCCAGCAAATCAGATACGAATAAGCAGGGGAGATGGGTTTGCGCCGTCATGACTGGGATGGAAAGGTTGCGAGGCTAAAAAAAATCACATAAAACCTCGTTTTAAAACATAGAACAGCGTTTCCTTTTAGCCTCAGTGTCCTCAGCGTCTCATAGGGATAGACCTGTTTTCCCGTGGCCAAAAGCCAGAAAAATTTAGTCTATTTTCCTGCCCCGAGAAACCTCACATTGCTGGACCCTTCCAAATTTTAGTTAGATTAGAGATTTGAAGATTTTATTTAGTTATCTATAGAATTTTAAATCAGAAACTACCGCTGAAAAATTCACGGCGGGGGGACGGGGGGGGGGCCCCGGGGGCAAAACACAGACAAGCTCAAACTAAAAGAACATTGGAAAAGTTCACCAAACTTACGTAGACTTTGTAGGGAATATCTTTATTATTTTAAAAGTTTTGCTATTGAAAATTTTCCCGGAATTGGCAGCCGAAATTATATTTGGGTACACATCATTTCTATAAATGCAGTCTCTTTATTAGGTGCAAAACTCCACTTTTATTATCGTATACATTTTCAGAATGTTTCATTTTAATTTTTACCCATTACCCTGTGACTGTGATATATCCACCTTGCAGTAAATTACAAACCAGCAATCTTGTACACACCGTTGTTTTGTTGCCAAAATACCGGTATCATCAAAACATAATGTTTACTGTTTTTTGACTTTTTGGCATCCAGAAAATTTTCTTGACGCAGCATCCATGTAAATTTAAAACAGCAATTTTATATTTACCACAGGTGAAATTTAAAGGTACAAAAAAAAAACCCCTTTATTATACCAAAACATAACTTACGTGTTTTTTTTTTTTTTTTACTTTTGCCACCCCGCATTTTCATTGACGCAGAAACCCCGTAAATCAAAAAAAGCAATTCTAATTCCCCACAGGTGAATTTAAAGGTTTTTGTACTTTTGTAACCTAAGTGGGGTTTCCTAAATTAGCACTACCTTTTACTGTTGTGGAGTTTTTTTTCAGCTTTTTCCCCACCCTTTTTTGGGTGAAAATGAAAGGGGTTGTTTGCTCCCCAAGACTTTAATGTAATCTCATAATCGATCTCATATCGAAAAACCTTTCGATAGCGCCGACTATCACTATCCCGATCCGATAGCCCAAAGCAATTCCCAACACTAGTGCCCCCAAAGGCACTTTGTAATGCGCCTAAATGTGGGGGCGGTGCTAGCTGTCGTACTAAAACCTTTTGATTCTACACATTTAAGACTTTTGGGAGGCAAAACCCCGATGCATTACTGTTTGGGCGGAAGAAAACCCAAATTTTAAAGGGTTTACCTGTGCCTGAATTTCCCTTGTGGGTAAAAAGCCTAAAAATTGACCCGCAGAAAAAGGGGTTTATAGATTCGTGCATTCTCCCTACTAATGCCCGTAAAATTGCCACCGGGTGCCAAAAAACTACTCGCCCAAATTAGCTGAACCCCCCCAATTTTTTGTGAACTGTCCACCCCTTTTTTTTTTTTTTAATATTTTTTTCCTGACTCTTCCCAGACAGATAATGTTGGGTGAGTGAAGGAGCATCCACGTTGCCTGGCAGTGGCCTTCTCTCCCCTATAAAAGTACTACAAAAGTAAATGCTCAAACAACCCCAAATGTTCCCCGGGTATGGGGGGGGAATAGGAAAACCAGTATAAAAAAATGCTTAGGGCCCCCCCCCCCTTTCCACACCAGGCAAAAAAACGTCCCCCTTTGCCGGGCGGTAAAATTTGTCCTGTTTTGGCGGCCGTCCCCATGGCCGCGGGGGGGGGGGGGTGGGGGGTGGGGGGGGGGGGGGGCGGTTTCTCTGCGATGAGCGGAGAACACCCCCCCCCTTTCACATTTGGGGCACAATTCCATCCGGAAAAAAGGGCGGGAAATTTCTTTCACAATGTTTTTGGCGCCGGGGCCCCCCGGGCGGGAAAAAAACCCCCGGACGAAAAACCCGTGCAGTAGGATGCTCCGGGTTTTTCCCTGAGCACCCTTTGCCATTTTCGGCCCTTTTTTTTCAGGCGGTCTGCAAAATCGCAAACCGGCTGAAAAACCGTCCGAAAACCCTTGCCGTGGGGACATGGCCTAAGGCTCTACAGCTGTTATTGTAGTAAACAACAAGTTTGAGTGTGCTGTGACCTGTAGTTTCCCAAGAGCCAAAGACTCTACCTATTTATGGTACCTTGCACTAGGACACTCTATGAGCTTTTTCACCGTATAGAATTTTAAGAAATATTCACATCTCAGACATTTATCACATATTGACAGCTATAAATGCCACATCTGCTTTAAACCTCTGACAGGTGCAGGTGCCACATCTATCTAAAAACTGGGGAATCATCTCACCCTCCTATTGGCATCCTCAGCACAAACGATAAATGTCTAAATGGTAAGACCCTTTAACTTTGGGACTTTTTATAATTCTTTAGATGTTGGACAATGAAGGGCTGCAGGAGTAAGCTAAAAGAGGAACGACTAAGAAGTCTGAGACACAGACTTTTAAGGGCCCAACACACATTATGTGATATTTGGCTGAACCCATTGATTTGGTGGAACTGGTCAAGTTTCTGGGAGACCTTCTAACTCTTCTAGTTGTATAATATCTGGGTAGAGAAGGAAAGGTTTTCACCCTGCCATCATGTATGGGTATAGCTATGTGTCTGTGATTTTAAGGGAAATAGGGAGAAACAATTATTGAAGGTGTATAAACACCTGTACTGTAGGCTGCTTTCACACAGTGCCGTTTGGATGCAGTTATAACTGCGCTCCAATTACACTGCCTTTATTGCCACAAGCTTCTTTTAGTTGTCTAAATTGTTCAGAAAGGTGTTTCAAGTAAGTAATCAATGACTGTGTCTGAAGTCTTGTGGATACAAACACACTGATTGATTACTCACTTTCCAAACAGTTTAGAGAAGTGCAAAAAAACTTGCTGGTAATAAAAGCAGTTTAATTGGAGCGCAGTTACAACTGCACCAAAACTGCGCTGTGTGAAAGCTCCCTTAACCTAAAAAACTGAAATATTTGCCCTTTAAGAGCCAAAGTGACTGACAGAAATGAACTTATTTTTGTATGAGGAAGTCAATGCAGGTAAAGAACATAGATGGCTGATCTTAAACTGTAAGACTGGAAACCATGTGAATTAAAGGGGTTGTCTCACTACAATGATCGCTATTTATGTTAAAGATCTTGCAAAAACAAGTCACTTTGCAATATATGTACATTAACAGTGTCCTATCTATTCTGAGATATCCCCTCTTGTATGGGCTGCATCAACTCCTCAGGTCACTATAGCTACAGACCTGGCTTCTACTGCAGCCTAGTGGAAGCCAGTAAACACGCGCCTGAAGTCAAAGTGAAACTAAGAAATCAGGACAGGAGGTAAGAAGAATTAACATAATGAGACAACCCCTTTAAAGTTTGTTAAAACCCTTCCATTTCTATTGTACAGTTCTTTTTGTTGGATTACAGTGTACAATCTGCTGCAAAGTCTCCATGTCTGAATATAGCCTAAGTTTCCATGTAAAAACCTTCATTGTGCATCTCCATGTCCATTCCAGCAACAAGCAAATGAAGATGACACTACATTTAAAATTGCACACTTATATGGAGCGTCATCTTTTTCTTGTTCAACATATTGTAGTTTAGACACTCCTTTCGCCCCCTGTCATGTATTTAAAGTGGTGCCCACTGGTTTTGGTTATCTTACCTAGTGTGTTAAACAACATGTACAATGGAATCTGGGGACTCCCTGTACATTGCTGAGGAGTACATTCAAGAGGAAATAACATATAGGGCTACATGTATGAAAACTGTCTAGGTCTAAAACATTTTGTTGCCCATAGCAGCCAATCAGTGTAGTAACCATACCATATCATACCATAGCAACCAATCATTGTAGTAACCATATCATATCATACCATAGCAACCAATCAACCAATAGCAAAACCATAGCAAACCATAGCAACCAATCAATGTAGTGTTCTGAAAAATGAAAGTGGGCTCTGATTGATTGCTATGGGCAACAAAGAAAGTCTTAGACCCAGACAGTTTTTATACATGAGGTCCATAGTTTCAGCTTCATCCCTGGTTAATCTTAGTATAGACTTCAGTATCAGGAACTGCAGAAAGGATGCCGTTAGTCAGCCCTGGATTAAATCTCCAGATAATGAATGGATTTCCCAGCTCAAACATTGTTAAAATTTTGATTTCAAATGAAGATGACAAAACATTTCTCCTCACCCCGGGAGAAGAACGTATCTGAAAGTGGTCGAGTGCTGTTCTGTTTTCTTTCCCCGGGCAGCTGGCCAAGGCTAACGGTAAGAAATATCTGTTCCAGTCTTTACCGTGCCAGCAAATTCTATCACATCCAATGATATTATTATTTGAAACGGGTTTGTATTCTAATTATGGTGCATAAAACGAAGTGAGATAAAGAGTTTCCTTCTGCGTCACAGGATAAAGCTGGAGCAGAACGAGCCTCCTTTTATAGTAGTGTCTCATGAATCGTGGTGTCCATACAAAGCTTATGGAGAAGACTCCCAGGTGCTTCATCTGAGGAGACATCATTTATCTAGCACTTCTCTTTATCACTGACTTGAGCAGGGAAGAAGAAACAATTCTCTAAACACATCGAGACGTTGGTTATTCCAGACCAGACCAGTAAAAACAAAGCTTTTCTCGTCTCATCACATTTCCATTTTGTCAGTGAAATGCAGTTACGATTGGTTTCACTGCAAAGAAACTGAGATAATTTCTCTCATTCTTGAAGGAGTTTTCCAGTTTTATGTAGATAAAATTTACTCCTTAACCCACCTGGACTTATAGGTACATGGTGGTGTTAAGCAGTTGTGTAGTGGGTTCGCAGCTAATTGCAGCTAACACCCAGTGGTTACAGCGCTGGATGGAGCCGGCGCCATCCCGCGCTGTTTAACCCCTTAGACGCCATGGTAAAGATGGACGCAGCATCTAAATCAGCGGGCTCCCAATTACTTAACATGGCAGCTGGAAACCTTGTGAAGGCTTCCATCGCTGCCATGTTTTCGATTTCTCCACTTCTGCCCCCAGTGGGGAAACCGCCATATTGGTACACCCTAATGCATTGTATAAGCAATGCATTAGGCTGTTTAAACAATCGCTTCCCCTAGTGGTGAAGCGCCCTAGGTAGACTCAACGTTAAAGTAAAAAAAATAAAAGTTTTAAAGTGTAAAAAAAATTAAAAAGTTCAACTCACCCCCCCTTTCGCCATTTTACAAATAAAAGAAATAAAATAATTAAAAAGTTACACATATTTGGTAACACTGCGTCTGAAAAAGTCTGATTTATTAAAATATAACATCATTTATCCCGTACACTGAACACCGTAGAAGAAAAAAATTCCAAACACCAAAATTGCATTTTTCGGTCATTTCACGTCCCCTAACAATTGGAATACATTTTATTTAAAAAGTCCCATGTATTCCAAACTGATAGCAATAAAAACTACACTTCAGCCCGCAAAAAATTCTGCCTCACTCAAGTCCATAGGTGTTAGAACAAAAACGTTATTGATCTCAGAAATTGGCACCGTGACGCAAATTTCTAAAATAGAAAATGTTTGGAATTTTTTTACGGTACCAAAATATAATGGAAACCCTACATGTTTGGTATTGCCGGAGGCGTAACCACCTGTAGAATACAGATACCACATCATTTATACCAAAGATTGAATGCTGTAAAAACAAAAGTACAAGTAGGTTTTTTTTTACATTTTGCCACACTTAGAATTTTTTTTTGCGGTTTACCAGTATATTCTATGGTAATATGAATAGCGCCATTAGAAAGTATGACTCTTAGAGATGAAGAGTCATATTTTTTCTTTGGAGGGATTAAGGGGTTAATCACTATATAATGAACAGCTCTACAACCTTCTAATGTTCTTTGTGTTTCAGGTTTATCACGGTTTTTAACACCTCTGCATTCTGTGAATAAAAACATTCTTATATCCATCCAAAGGCTGAAAACGTACGTCTGCTATCAGCTAAGAGTTTGCTCCATTTCTATGAAGTCTGTATAGTCTAGGGTCTAAGCCTGTGGTACATGTTCCTCAGGGTTATTCGTCAAGAGTACTCGCACTGTCCTCCTACTGTGCTATTTATTGGTATAGCAGTGCATGATCTTTGACTTAGGGGTCCTGTGTTGTAGCTTATTTCAGTAGGGGGTACTTAGAAAGTTGAGAAACACTAGTCTATGTAATCCTATACAAGCTTAACAGCCTTGGCTCCAGTCTGATTTAGTTTATATACCATGACGCATTGTAACAAATCATCAGGTCTGGACATATTTAAAAGGTGTTGTCCAGTTGAAATCAAAATTAAATAACAGACTACTTTTGCCACATAAAATAAAAAAACTATACTCACCTTCCTTCTCCCTCTTGTTCCAGCACTGAATATCTTCTGTTTACCATCCATTCTTTCCCAAATAGGACGTCACTGCTGCTAAACAGACTGTGGAGAACCAGCGCTAAAACAGAGAAGCGAAGGAAGGCTTTTTTATTTTATTTGGCACCTGTAGCCTATTTTATTTTGATTTGAACCAGACAACCCCCAGTCAGCTTGCACCTGCACCATCTCTTTTTCTGTTTTGGGAGGTGCTAACCATTTTGGGGTTTTTTGAACCTCAGTAGACAAGGTAGGAAAAAGACACATGTCCTTCAAATCCAACCTATGTGTGATTATTCTGATCTATTACCTTCACAGAGGATTATACAGGATATAACTGATGGAAACTCAGCAGTAAGAAGTATTTTTAAGGTACAGGTTTTCAGACTTTTGGTATAAATAACAATGTGTCCATTCACTGACAGTAAGCATATATGATCTGATCTGTAAAAATATAACATCATTTGTCCCGTATGCTGAACACCGTACAAGAAAAAAAATTCCAAACGCCAAAATTGCGTTTTTGGTCATTTTACGTCACTCAAAAAATGGATATATAAAATGATCAAAAAGGCTCATGCATTCCAAACTGCTAGCGATAAAAGTACACTTCAGCCCTCAAAAAAATGCCCCTCCACTGACTTCCGTAGGTGTTAGTACAAAAAGTAAATTGTTCGCACAAAATGGCGCCGTGTCGCAAATTTTCAAAAATAGAAATGTTTGGAATTTTGTTTACTGGTAAACCAAAACATAACGGAAACCCTACTTTTTGGGTATTGCCGATGCATAACAACCTGTAGAATACAGATAACACATTGTATAGACCGAGATTGAACGCCATAAAAGGAAAAAACCCACCGCAAACATGGGCGAAAATTACATTTTTTTTTCACATTTGTCTCACTTGGAATTTTTTGGCGTTTCCCAGTATAATCTATAAGTATACGTGGTAATAACACCATTAGAAAGTACAACTTGTCCCTCAAAATAAAAGCCCTCATTTGTCTATGAATATGGAAAAAATAAAAAAGTTTAATGGCTTTCCAGAATCGAGGAGGGAAAAAAACGAACGTCCATCCAAAAAAAAACATAACACCGGGTCCTTAAGGGGTTAAAGCATCTCTCTAAATGCTGTTAAAAGCAGCTTAGAAAGAAGGATGACCACATAATTATATACAGACAACAAAATTAAGAAATCTACAATCAGAAAATAAGAATGCCTAAGAAGAAAGGAATATGTATCAGTGTCTTGTTTCAATTAGTAAAAAAATAAATTGGCCACAGATTCCCTTTAATTGTCAGTTGTCCCCGAACTCCGCTCCAGAAGGGACGAAGACTAGCTATTTTGCTTTCTCCAATGCACAGCTCACAGACAGAAGAGGAAATTCTACTCCTCCCCGGCAAGCTTAGGTTTATGTATGCTATTGGGTGATAAAGGACCTGTAGCAGTTTCTTTCACAGTTCCTTGTAAAATAACAATTCAATAGCATCTTCTCTTCCACTATGCCCCACAGCAGCATGACAAATGGGGTATTTTGGCCCTGCTTACTGATAGGACAGATGGAATTTTCAATCATGACACATCCATCCACAATTTTTTAATGAAGTGCCAGCCTCTATAGCTTAAAAAACCTATCATACTATGTTTTGTTTTTTTCTGTCCTGCTGGTGTTAGACTGAAAGTTAGCGGGAAGGAGACATCCCTAGACATGTCTTCTTAATAAAAAACCCAAAAGGGCTAAAGTTAAACACTATTTAAACCCACTTTCCAGCCTTAAGAGACTGTGTAACAGGTTCATCATTTTTTCAGTTTAAAAACGTGTGTCTTTGAGAGCCGGGTTTATCTTTGCTGGGAGATCAGTCACCAGGATCTTTATAAGAGTGAATCTATCAGATCCAACATGATGTGGATTCTGGAGTTCCATAAGACAATATATTGGACTTCTTTAAGAGAGTCAGTTTGGCCTCGAAGTTTATTTGTGACTTGGCCAATCTCCATTTAAGTTTGCTGCCAGGTACTTGAGTCTCTCTACTACTACCCGCGAAGCAAAAATTGGGGACTCTCTCCATTGAGCCGGGACAGATATTTAGGTCTCTATTAGACTGCCTGATCAAAGACCTTTCCAATCATAAAGGACAATCTCTTCCCTAGCCCCTACATGGAAGATTTCAATCTAGCAGAAAACATAGATGCCTTCAGACATCCAGCTCATCTAGAGGCTGAGGCCAAAGGTCAGGGACCAAGAAAGAGATGGACTTCCGGTTCCGGCGCTGGCGCGCGGTCGCAGGCTGTGAGAGCTCCTGCCGCCCTCCTGCTTATACCAGCTCAATAGCCGTCCCGGCGGCGCAGACCGGCTCCCGCAGACACGGAGACCACCCGAACAGACCGGCGCATCAGCTGTATGGACAGTACGTCCTCTCAGCACCAGCAGCCAGAAATAGGACTCTCCTTTGCCGACCCGCACACCACGAGGGGCACCTAAGATGGCGGCGCGTCGCGCTCCGACAGCAGAGGAGCACACTGACGGCGAGTACCACGGCAGCACCTTACCCCCTGGCCATAGTCCCACAAGCCCCATCAGGATCCCCCCATGAGTGCAGCCATGGACTACAGGCTACTGGCCCTGGAAGTGGCCAAGCACATGGCCCCTGAGATACAGGCCACCATAGAAGCCACCACAGAGAATGCAATGTAAGCAGCTCTAAACAAGGTGCAGCAAGACCTACAGGCCCAGGGCTCGAGGCTAGAGGAGCTGGAGCACAGGACCCAGCAACTGGAGGCCAAGAATGATATGCTGTAGTCCAAACACTCATCCTGGCGCAAGAACCAGCAGGTCCTGTATGACCGCATAGAAGACCTTGAGAACCGCTCCCGCAGGAGTAACCTGCGTGTAGTGGGTCACTGAGCGGTTTAAAAACAGTCAGACCCCAAGGAATATAAGCCAAACCATCTCCCAGCTTAATTGGTCATCACCACAGTTGCCTCGGAGTCGAGCGGCGCACACCGGATCGTTCCAGAGCCCTCATCTGACAACCCTAGAGGGTACCGCACAAGAAGCTGACCTCCGCACAGTCATTATCAAGTACCTTGATTATAATGACAACTTGAAATCCTCATCCGCGAAACCCAAGATGAATACCCCACCAACATTGGCGGGACAAAGAATACAGATCTTTGAAGATTTCTCCATGATGTCTCCCCGACGTCCGACGCGCCTTCGGCAAACATCTGCTCCCTTGCTGTACAAAAGAAAGATGGCGCTTCGTTTATGTATCCAGCCACGCTGAAGGTTTTTGCTCCCTTACACATCACCAAGTTCTACACTTCAGCTAAAGCGCAAAGAGACCTAACAGCCTCTCAGTCGGAATCAAGATCCACCATCTTCACATCAACTTCACATGAGGAGCCTTAACCCCCTTCACCAGCTCGCAGAGGAAGGTCTCCCATCGGTGAGGACAATCCCCGGCCCCCCCGCCGACTCCCCCGTGACCCCTCAACGCTCTCCCACCTGAGACACCTGAGAGATCTGAGGAACACTGACGGACTTCCCCCAGTTCTACCAGTAGTCGGGTGATCGTGAGAAAATCTCATGCCTTGCGAGCGGTAGACCTGACCCTTAAGGGCAAAGGGATGACTTTTTGTTGGCCCAAGACCTTCCATGTTAATAATGGACTGGTGTATGTTTAAAAATTGTCGCCGCACTGTTGAACCCCCTGCTAGGACTCGCTCCTCTTGACCACTGGGGGACGTGTACCCTTTCGCCTCCCGGACGTATGGCTTCCTCCGCTAGGCTGTACGAGTTTTTGATACTCACCTGTTGCATAGGAGTCACACTTCCCCTTTTTCTGGCAGGAGGTAGGAGACTGATGTAAGCTGCCGCTTCCTTTTAGGCTGACGCGTGCCAGAAAAAGTGAAGTCCCCCCTTGCACAGAAGGAGAGTTTGGAAAATAGGTATCCGACTCTCTGTGTATTGCTATCCTTTCTTTGATTTACATTATTGTTGTTGCTTTATTTGTGCACTTTTTATTTGACTCCACATTTTGAGGTCTACCATCTGAGCTCCACATCTCGCCCGAATTACTCGTGGAATAGGGACAATCTGGTTAATACCGCGTGAGATCTCCCCCTGCAAAACCAGTTAAACCCCTAGGTCCACCATGAGGGTCATCACGTGGAACAATAAAGGGCTCCGCTCCCCTAATAAAAGAAATCAGGGTCATATCCGTCATCTAAAAAAAGCTATGACGGAATATAGTTCTCCTGCAGAGATACCCCCTTGAAATGCGAGGATTTCCCAGCGCATGCGCAAAATTGGGTAGGCTATAGTGTTTTGGCTCGCCGGCAGTATGAGGAAGGCGGGTGTCCTCACCCTAGTGCATAATAATTTTCCTTCTCCCTGATATCCCATGAGGCAGACCAAGAAGGGAGATGGTCGCACCTGACCATCGCTCACAACGGTTCCCAAACTAACTTGCTAAACACCTATGGTCCCAACGCAAGAAGCGCTCCTTTTTTGCAAAGTTAGCAGACATGATCAGGACCACCCCGATGGTTTGTCATGGATAGTAGGATGGGACATGAATGTCGTTTCTGACTGACATACTGGGATAGGAAAAGAAACACCAATCTCCCCCCCTCCCACACGCCCCTGTGGGACTAGAACCGGACCCTGCAGTGTTCATGGACACTAACGGGAACCCAGATAGTTGAGTGGACCTTCACGCCGACAGCAAAGAATATTCATTCTACTCCCACTCACAGAAGTCGTGGTCACGACAAATTACATACTCTCTCCCCCCGACCTTGCACATACTCCTGGTAGCCTCTGAATTTAGATATGCCTTATCCTTCGACCACTCTCCCCGTGGTACTTGAGAATCGAGGATGTCTAACCCCAAAGCACAGATTTTTATATGAAATACCCTCTTACAGGGCAAAGACAGAGGCATTTTCAGAGCTCCTGAAGGGATGGTGGCTGGAATTCGCATCCACCAATGACGAGCAGTCGGGAGATGCCTCTCTCTTTTGGGCTGCGGCCAAAGCGGTCCTACGAGGCCGAATAATAGCTCATACCTCCGCCTAAGACGTAAACTTAACAAAGATTACAATGAGGCAACTGAGCGGACAAAGGCGGCATATAAAAAATTTCTTACTGACCCCTCTGTAGAGAACAAAGAAGAGTGGGAGGGCGCAAAGAGGATGTTTGACCTGTGGCTGGGTCGCAAGGAAGAAATTCAGCGCTCTCATCTCAAATCCACACTGTTCCGTCATGGAAACAAGGCGTGGATAGATACCTAACTGAATAAGGGTCCCGATTGCCCTCACACGACATTTCCTCCTCCACACACCTCTCAAGGACAGGTTACATCTGACCCTCGCCAGATAAATGATTCTCTCAAAACGTTCTATGAACGTCTGTATTCTGTAGACTCAACACTTGCTCAGGATGATGTAGATGGCGGCGGGAGGCTTCTGACCTCCGTCTCCATCCCTAAACTCTCCTCCAACCAGCTAGAATTCCTTAACGCAGAAATCACGCCCGAAATGTTAAAAAAAAAAAAAAAGGGGGTTAAAAAAAAATTAATATAGGGGGGGATTTTAAATAATTTTGGGGGGGGGGGGGTGGGGGGGGTATTTTGGGGGGGGGGGGGGGGGGGGGGGGGGGGGTTGGGGGGGGGGGGGGGGGGGGGGGGGGGGGTGTTCATTTTTATGGGGGGGGGGGGGGGGGGGGGGGTAATTTTTTTTTTTTGTTTTTTTTTTTGGTGGGTTTTTTTTTTTTTTTTTTTTTTGGGGTTAATTTGGGAATAGATGTAGATGAGAAGATGGGATTTGAAAAAGGAAATAGGGAGATTTGTTAGTGTATTTTGAGTTGAGTTAAACTATACCTCTATTGACTATATAATTTAAATCTATACTAGCGGGGGAACGAGAATCCGACCGAATCTAAAAACGCGTTTTATAAAAGTAATCCCCAAAAGGGAAAGACCCCCTTGTTGCCCGTCCCTTATCGACCAATTTTCCTTAATGACACTGCCCAAAAGCTTCTTTCTAAAATAATGGCTGAGAGACTAGCCCATCTCCAAACCCCCCTTATTGCCACCCGCTCAAAGGATTTATATCAAAGGCCCGGGCCGCGGTAGTAACATACGCAAGGTCTGGCGGTGCTTGAGACATGGACAACACCTCCCTCCCCCCCGGACAAAACCAACCCTTCATGATCTCGTTACGGACGCAGAAAAAAGCATTTGACAATGTCCATGGGGAGTGTTGTGGCAGTAAACTTGCCCGCATGGGATTCGCAGGCAAATATTATTTTTTTTTAAAAAACTTTCCTCTGCTGTCTACCATAACCACACCGCCCAAATACGATACTCAAGGCATATCTATCCCAGCGTATTTTCCCCTTCACAAGGGCACCCGACAGGGATGTCCCCTCTCCCCCCATCTATTTGACATAGCGTTGGGAGCCCCTTGCACGATATCCTATAAGACCTGTCACTGATAGATGTTGGCAATAACCAAGTCAAACTAGCTCTGTTCGCTGACGATCTGCTCCTCTTCGTGTCGGATCCGTTAAGACCACTCCCGGAGATATGATCCTGTCTGGAAAACTTCGGAAGTTCTTCTGGCGGCAAAATTAATGCTTCTCTGAGCGCTCTTTTGGTACTGGGTCACCAGCTCCGGAGATCGGCCTGGCATTACGCTGGGATTGGGCATCCTCCCAGTGAACTCACACATCACATACCTGGGCATTAAAATAGGAAAGACCCCAGGTTCCGTTTACAACCTAAACTATCCCCCACTGATTAAAAGAATAGCTGACGACAGGCGTAGATGGCAGGGCCTAACTCTCTCTCTATCCGGAAGATGTCACGCAATTAAAATGATCTCCTTTCCTAAGTGATATACCCCTTCCAAACCCCTCCCCTCTACTACTAAGGCATGATGACATTAAAAAACTCCACTCGTCTTTCACAACCCATTTCATATGGACAAGCAGAGAAACCCCGAATAGCGCTAAGCATGCTTATGCTCATCTCCTTGGGCCAAGGGTTGGCTCAAATTTCCCCAATGTTGTTTCGATTTTTACAATTTGAATGCCTGGGCCAGACAGTCCTGGATTGGATTGGGGAGCGAGCCGCTACTCCACCATTTGCTCAAGAAAGGGGCTTGATAGCACTCCTGCCACAACCCCTGGGCCCTACTACACACCAGCTACTCACATAGCCCCCCCCCCCCAGATCAGAAACTCTCTGCTGCTTAAGGACACGATTGCTTCCTGGAAACATATCCGCAACACTTAATAAGCTACCCATTTCTAATGTCCAAAAAACTGCCCCTAAGGGCCTCCCAGGAATTTCCCCAAGGCAGAACTAACCCTATGTTTAAGATGTGGAGAGAAAAGGGGATTGAACATGCGGACCAATTAATGCACAATGGAGTAAGAGGCGCTGGATGAACCCTCTGAACAGAGAGAGAAATTCCAGCTCCCCCGATCCATGCATTTCCAGCCATGCAGATTCTTTCCTCTGTAAGTCCGACCTCATAAATCCACCAGACTTTGCCGCCAACAATATCTTTGGACCTCCTATGAATCTAGGGGGCACGTCTTTCTCCCTATCACACATCTGATGCCTTTTGAGGGGGTGAGCTGGGAGTCAGGTGAGGGCCTCCCCTTCTCGAAATGGGACCGCACACGTCGCAGATCCAGAACATAGCGGCGAAAATTCTTGTGGGAATCCCCAAAGTTCGAAAGGAAGTGGATTTGTGAACAATGACGCGGGAAACTCACTTTAAAATAATCACGGAGCCCTATTATGGGTTCAACCTCCCCCCCTCACTTAAATTTCCGATACCGTAGCAAGCATGCCCCAAAATGTCAACTGCCATCCACGACTTATGAGGCCGGGGATTGGTCCTGCCCTTCCCCCAGGTCTTTTTGGACAAATCATTGATTATGTACAACTCCACTGGCGCATCGCCTTACCCAAACATCACGTCCTTATTATTTTCCCACTATACGAGACCCCTGATGGTCTGGTACGGCCCTGAGTTGTACCAGTACAGGCATATAGCAATTTTGATAGCAAAACGTTGCCTCTTTCTCTATTGGCTGAAATCCCAGATTCCCGCCGATGTCCCATTTGGTGATAGACAACATGAAACCATTACCTAGTGGCTGACAGGCTCAAGACAGAGAGGCAGAAGTAACTCCGTACTGGAAATTTCTTTAAAAAATGGAAAACGCTCATTCTCTCACACTTGCCTAGAGAGAAAATAGCTCAATTGATGGCCTCATTTCGATACACGGGTTGGTACGCGAGAGAAGACATCCTAGGTTCCCTGGGTGCCTTGGAGTGGCCTGCCGCCTCTTCCACGGACCCCGGGACTTCACCCTAAGGTCATCGAAGTCCTGCCGACCTCTCTCCCACACCTTCAACCGGACTCCCTCTCCCTTGAGACCCTAGGGGCCCACAGTCGTCGCCCAACGTCACTATGGGAAATGACAATGGTCGCCCGCCGCCAAAACCATAAGCAGAATCCTCCCACAAAGTAAGATTCAGAACAAATAACAAATCAACTCCCCAAAGACTCCATGATTGCTCTCTCTCCCATTACACACATCACTTTATTTTATTTTATTTATTTAATTTTTATTATTACTTTATTATTACTGCTAATATAAACCTACTGTTATTTCTTTAATGTCCATCATAACAACAATTGCATTATTATCGCAATGATATCGTTAATAAGATACTAATGCAATTATTACTGCCGTTATTACTTCTATTGTCTTTGTTGACACTGATATTACTTTTATTGCTACCACTGTCAAAGTCCATTATGGGTGGGTGCATTAGTCAATAGTTTATTGCAACTCTTTTGGTCTTATTTTAACCTTGTGTTACCCTTCTTCCCACATGTGGCCTCAGGGCTGCAGGAAAGAACTTCCCGTTCTCCCACAGTACGGACCTAGCTTGACCTTCGTACTCCATTCAGTGTGGGGCTTGCTCTCCCACATTTTATACGATGGTCGCTTTTTTATTTCTGCATGCAATTTTCTAATTGTTATATGCGTCCTTTTTTCCAAATTTAATAAAATGTGTTTAAAAAAAAAAAAAAAAAGAAAGAGATTTCTTGTTGCCCTGGAGAATCCAGGGGGTGAGGAGGGATGACATTTTAACAGTTAAAGTGTAGGGCTGCCCCAGGTACAAAAAGGATGCCTATAGAGGGTCGCTTGAATCATTTTCGCAAGAGTTGGCTGGAGCTCATCCCAGACCTATGGGTCATAAATTTAATTTGGCAAGGCTATGCAATAAGTTTAGCTTCTGTGCTGGACAGGAGGGCGTTTATCAGAAATGTGATCTGAGATTTTATCCTGAAATGAGTTATGGAGAAGGTCCCTTTTAAGGAGCAACGTCAAGGTGTCTATTCTCCAGTCTTCCTAGTCCCAAAACCATCTAGGGACTGGCAATGATTATAGACCTCAACCGCTTAATCAGGAAGAGGAGGTTCCTCATGGAGATAATTTGCTCCATTACTTGTATTCTCAAGCAAGGAAACTTTTGGTCACATTAGACCTGAAGGAGCCATACCTCCATGTACCGGTGTTTTAGTCTTACAAGAGACTTCTAAGAGTAGTAGTTGTAAGAAGGGACTCAACCCAACTTCTGTGCAAGGCACCTGAAACTTGCAGGAGATGGTAATGGGCATGAACATTGATTTCTGGTTGTGCCAGGTTGAATGTGTACTGGTCCAGTCACTCACCTCCAGACTTATTGTACTTTCTACAGGATGGTCTAAATAAGCACTGAAGCCTTCTAACCTTAAGAGTTTAGGCAGGAGCTTTCTCTTCTTGCCTTGCTCTCTGAGATGTTAAGACTCTTTGTCATCAGCCCTTTTTCCCAGTGGAATTTGTTGGTTTTCCTAAATGGACTGTGTGAACCTCCATTTGAATCACTGAAAATTGTTCTTCACAGGTTTCTATCCGTAAGAATGACATTATTGCTGGCCAGTACATCTGCCAAGAGAGTCTCAAACCGCAAACCTTCTAATTGGAAGAACCTTATACTACAAGCTTCTGCTGGACTAGGTATTGTTAAGGTATCTGCCCTCTTTCCTGCCTAAAGTCCCTACATTTGAGAACATCAACCAGGTTATATCAGTTTGACATTGTCCTGTCATTGCTGGGACACACTGCTTTTAGAACTGGAATGCAAACACACATCTGCCTGAATCAGTTTTATATTGTGTCATGTTCGCGCCATCTGACCCCGGTTGCCGGCCACGGCCACTGCGACCATAACTGCGGCTTGGCTTTCCTGTGTGTGAACACTGCTCGTGGTCCTGGATCTTTATTGATTTCTGGCCAACGCCCTTGGCCAGGAATCCTCCAGCACTCCTAGGGGTTAATCGATTCTATGGTGATTGACAGCTTCTGCTTCCTATCCCTTCTGCTCTGCTTCCCTCCCTTTTCCCTTATTTATAGCCACAACTTTCCTTCTCCTGTGCCTGCTATAGCTATTCTTTACCTGTATTACCTTCACCTTTTGGATCTTCTGTGCCTTTTGACCTCTTGCTCGTGTTCCTGGTTTCTCTTTGTCTTACGATTTTGTACTGCGTGGCCCGTCTGGTTTTTGACTTGGACCGTCCGACTACTCTTTTGTGTGTTGTTTGTCTCTGTCTGTGTGCACTTGGCTCAGTGCAATGTCAGTCTTCTGGTTGGGGCCGGCCTGTTGGGGAGTCGGGTTCCCCAAGGGGCAGGGACAGAGGTTGGGGTGAGTGTCAGGGCCTCACTTGTCCGTTTCTTTGGGTGCGTCCCTCACTACTCCTGACATTATAGCAGGCCCTTATTCTAAGTTAAGTCCCCGTCGGTTCAGGATGAATACCGACCTGTCGGTTTCTGACCGCCTAGACCAGGTGTCCCCATCCGCCGATCCGCGGACCGGCACCGGGCCGTAGCGCATCCCCTGCCGGTCCGCGGCGCCGGCTACACCTGATGCCGACCTCCCGGTGACTTTAGTCCGGGCGGTCGGCATCTGCTCTGCGCGGCCGCTGTGATCCGGCGGTGCAGAGATATCAGCTGCACACATCGTGCGGCTTCATCGTAGAGATGCAGCCGCACGATGTGAGGGCCGCATCTACAGATCAGCGGCGCAGGGGGGATGATGCACAGTGTCGTCACACCCCCCGCGCCGCTGGGTCTCGTCGGCCGCGGGGAGGCAGAGCTCTGCAGGGTTCAGGAAATGGTGAGTAACGCTAATTTTTTTTATTTTTTTTTTTTTTTTTTTTTTTAAACCTGGCCACTACAATACTGGAGGGGGCATATTGCTGGAGGGGGCATATATTTATCTATCATTACTGGAGGGGCATGTATTTATCTATTACTGGAGGGGGCATGTATTTATCTATCATTAGTGGAGGGGGCATGTATTTATCTATCATTACTGGAGGGGGCATGTATTTATCTAGTACTGGAGGGGGCATGTATTTATCTATCATTACTGGAGGGGGCATGTATTTATATATTACTGGAGGGGGCATGTATTTATCTAGTACTGGAGGGGGCATGTATTTATTGCTGGAGGGGACATGTATTTATATGTCATTACTACAGGGGGCATATATCTCTATAATTACGGAGCTGATTGCATATATATATATATATATATAAAATGATGATCAATATTACTGCAGACTGACTGTCAGCTCTGTGGAGCAGCATTAATATAATACTGACTCACAGAGCTGACAATCAGTCTGCTGTTATAACATAATGGTTACCCCATACTATACCCCTAAATAACACAGTATACACTTTATTGGGGGGGTTTTCTTTGTGTGTGATTCTAAACATCCAACCCCGCCCCCTAATAACCCCGCCCCTAATAACACCACCCCCACCGGCCGTGGAAAAATTGTCTGGTATAAAACCGGTCCCTGGTGGAAAAAAGGTTGGGGACCACGCAGTTTCAGGGCATGGCGGGTCTTATGTCCCAGATCTCGCTTCGGCTGGACGCCATGTCTAACCTGGCCCCTGACCCAGTCGTCCCAGCAGTACCCGTATCGGCCCCCAGGCTAGTGGGGCAATATTTGCAGCACAAACCAAATATGCGGCTTCCCAACTGTTTTGACGGTAATCCTGATGCATTCCGAACCTTCAGGGAGTCTTGTCGCCTGTTTTTTCAATTTACCCATTTTTCCTCAGAGGCTGAGAGGGTTGCCCTGACAGTGTCCCTCCTCCAGGGTCCACCTCAGGTATGGGCAGGTATGGGCATTTGGCTTACCTCCAGAGGCCCCGGAATGGAGCTCGGTGGATACATTTTTTCTTGCACTGGGCCAGATTTATGATGACCCCAATCGAGCAACATTAGCAGAAACCCACCTGCTGTCCATCCAGCAAGGTCGCCGCTCAGCTGAGGATTATTGCTCCGAATTCCGCAAATGGAGTTCGGTAATTGGGTGGCCTGACCAACCCCTCAAAACTCTCTTCAAACAAGGGCTGTCTGAGGCAGTAAAGGATGCGATGGTCAGTCACCCTATTCCAGAGACTTTGGGAGATCTTATGACTTTGGCTATAACCATTGATAGAAGGTTGAGAGAGACTCAGGGAAAAGGCTGGGGGGTCTACTGGACAGTTTAGGTCAGGCTCTCCTGTCCAACCCTTCTCTGCTGTTTCTACTACAACTCCTCTTCCACTACCATAGTCATCGCCCACCTGGGGTTCAGGGGAGGAAGCCATGGTATTAGGCTCTACGTCGGCGGCTATCAGAAGGAAGCATCGGGTAGAAAAGGCCTTGTGTTTCTACTGTGGAGGTCGGCCTGCCCTGAAGTCCCCCAACCAGGCCATTTCCCCCGGGGGAGATCAACAAACCCCTGAAAAAGTACAGGTCCCTTAACATGGTAATGAATTTTACCTTGTGTAATCTTGATTTCTGGGGCCAAGGTTTTTGTTTGCCATGCTTTGATCGATTCCGGGCTGCTGTATTTTATTAGCATGGCTGTGGCCCAAGCTTTAGGGTTAAAAACAATTCCGTCTTTTTTCCCTTTTCGTTGAAGGGCGGCCACCCCCAACTGAGGGAAGAATAGAAATCGAACGAAAATTTATTTGAACGTTGGCCTTGCTTTTTGGAAAAAATTGTGTTTTTTTTTTATGGAGGGGCTTGCCTCGGAGATTATTCTGGGTTTACCAGGGTTTACGCCTCCATATCTGGTGTTCGACTGGGGACTCAGAGTTGGTTAAATGGGGGACTCATGGGTTGCCATTTAAAAACTGTACAGAAGGTGTGTTTATAAAATGAAATCATCCCATTCCCCGACTTTGTCTTGATTAAAAAGACGTTTTGTAAAAACCGTTGCGGCCTTTTCCACCGCATGGGGCCATATGTTTGCGCTATAGACCTCATTCCAGGGGAAAATTTACCTAAGGGTCATATTTTTCAATTTTTTCCCCCGGAACGAGAATCTTTGCGTAAATAATTAGGAAACCAGAAAAAGGTCACATAAAACCGTTATTTCCCCGGGGGTCCGGTTTTTTTTTGTTGAGAAAAAGGATGGGGGTTCCGTCCTTGATGACTAAGGGAGCTCAATAAAATAACTAAAAAACCAGCATCACGCCCTGTTTCCCGGATCTTTTTAATCGGTTGGGGGGCCCCGAGGTTTTCCCAAAGCGACCTTCAGGGGGCGTACAACCTAACCCGGGTTCAGAAAAGGGACGAATGGAAAACGGCCTTAAAATACCCTGAGGGACCTTTGAATATGTCACCCCCTACAGTCTTTGAAATGCACCAGTGTTTCCCAACGTTTGTTAATGACATTTTCAGGGACCCCTGGGACTTTCGTAATTGTGTATTTATTTGACATCCTCATCTTTTCCCCCAGATTACGTACCACGAGACTGGGGGATTTCTACGGGTTACGCCAAATCAATTATGCACCAATTGTCTAAATTCGTTTGGGTCAGGAGAAGGTTTTCTTGGGGTAGTATTAGTCCCAGCCTATAAGCATGGCACAAAGGGTCTGCCATCGCCGGAGTGGGTGAGACTATACCTTGAAAGAGATCCAACGTTTCTTGGGGTTTTGGGGAACTATTATCAAAAATTTATTAAGAATTTTTCCTGATTGTTAAACCCTTCACTGACTTACTAAAAAGGGGAAATGCCCCTACTCCTGGACCCAGAAAGTGAGCAAGATTTTTTACTTTGAAAAAATGTTTCGTCTGGAGGGGATGCATCGAACAACGTAGGACCGTCCTGCCCCCAAGGAAGGGAACCCTATACCATTCCGACCCAGCCTTTTTTCCAAAAAATTTCCCCTGCAGGGGTCAACTATGATTTTGGTAAGGGGGGAATTGCAAGCCATAAAAAGGGCTTTTAAAGAGTGGAGCCCCTTTTTGGGGGGCTAGACATGGGGATGTTCTTACGGATCATAAAAATCTGCTGATCTTGAAAGGCAAACAGTTGAATCCCCCCCAAGCAAGGGGGTTTTTTTTTTCTAGTTAAAACTTGTGGTAACCTACCGCCAGGGGCTAAAAAAGTTAAGGCCGACGCTTTGTCCCCAAGTTTTGGTAGACTACATCTTGGAGGAGGAAAATGAAAATACCTTTTTCTCGGGAGTAGTCGTTGCTACCCCCACGCAATTTTGTTTCTGGATTGCGAAATTACAAAATCAGTCCCACCCCGGGTACCCCTGGGGAAACTCTTGCCACCTTTGTTTGAAAATTTTGGGGGGAAATTTACTCCTCAGTCCTGTTGGACTCCCGTTTTGCAGGCAACGGCTACCTCCTTTTCGACCATTGGTGGCCTTCGTGGCAGGTGATATCAAGAATTTGTTACTGCCTGTGAAATTGTGCTAGGGCGAAGGAACCCCCGAATCTGCCCGAGGGATTTTTTTTCACCCCCTTCCCATTGCTAAAAGACCCTGGGCTCATTTTTCAAATGCATTTATCACCGATCTTCCCCCCGCCCAAAGGGGAGGTCGTGATTTGGCTGGTCGTGGATGCTTCTCAAAAAAATTATCTTATTGCCTTGAAGAAGCACCTTCAGCCAAACTCCTCGCCTTATTTTTCGTCATTTACTTTAAAACTTTATGGTATTCCTCCAGTTTTGTTTTCTGACAGCGGGGTACGTTTGTCAGGTTCTGGGAAAATTTTGTGGTAGTTGGACATCTCTCTGTTCCCCCCTCCCCTTTCCTTTACCTAAACTAATGGGAAAAGAGAGCTTAATATCATTTTGAACAATATTCAGATGCTATGTTTTGGGTGCCAGGAGAAGTGGAGTGATTTTTGCCTATTTGGGGTGAGTTTGCTCTTTAACAATCATGAGAATTCCTCAACCAGAGTGTCCCCCTTTTCCTGTAATTATGGTTTTCACCCCAATACCCCCGCTACAGGTTGTGAAACAAAATTTTACTTCTGTAAATCCCCCGTTAAGGGTGTGCAAATCTGGGCTAGGAGTCGTGAGACTCTAAAAAAGCCCAATCTCAGCAAAATTAAATATGCCAAAAAGGAAACTCGCCCAGACCTGAAAATGTATTTTTGACAAGGGGGTGGGTCTCGCGGGAAAATCTTCACCTCGAGTTCCATTAGGGAAGTTCCCCCCGCTTATCGGTCTTTCGTTATAACCGAAGCGTTAACCCCCGTGTTTCAGTCCGCCTTCCGAGGTCTTCCCCTATTTATCCCTGTTCCCCAAACCCGCTGAAAAAATACTCCTTCTGTGGCGGTCGTCTTCCTCCTTGCCCGTGGGCCTACAAGGGAAATTTGGTACGAAATTGAGCGTATTTTCGACTCTCGCAGGGGTTTAAAACGCTCTCCAGTATCTGGTTCACTGGAAAAAGGGGGACGGTCCGGAGAAAGGGTATGGGGGGCATCTAGGGACTTACACCCCCCGACTGGGAACAAAATTTCCCAAGCCAACCCTTCCAAGCCAGGAGGGTCTAAGGAGGGTCGGTGGCCCCCCATAGAAATGGGAGGGCTGCTGTTCGGCCATCTGGCCCGGTCGCCCCACGGCCACTGGACCATAACTGCGGGGTTTTGGTTTCCCTGTGTGTGAAAAAAACTGCTCTTAGTCCCTTGATCTTTATTGATTTCTGGCCAACCCCCTTGGCCAGGAATCCTCCAGCACTCCTAGGGGTTAATCGATTCGATGGTGATTGACAGCTTCTGCTTCCTATCCCTTCTGCTCTGCTTCCTCCCTTTCCCTATTTATAGCCACCACTTCCTTCTTCCTGTGCCTGCTATAGCTATTCTTTACCTGTAGTTAGCCTTCGCCTTTTGAATCTTCTGTGCATTTTGACCTCTGCTCGTGTTCATGGTTTCTCTTTGTCTTACGATTTTATACCGCGCTGCCCGTCTGGTTTTTGACTTGGACCGTCCGACTACTCTTTTGTGTCTGTTTGTCTCTGTCTGTGTGCACTTGGCTCAGTGCAGTGTCAGTCTTCTGGTTGGGGCCGGCCTGTTGGGGAGTCGGGTTCCCCAAGGGGCAGGGACAGAGGTTGGGGTGAGTGTCAGGGCCTCACTTGTCCGTTTCTTTGGGTACGTCCCTGACTACTCCTGACATTTTGCTAGAAGGAATAACAGAGGAACAGCTCAACACAGAGTTATTAGAGAAGATGCTCCAGAATTGTTATTTCATAGAGAACACACACATTTACTTAAACAGGCATATCAAGAAAGGCTCTTTCACCTATTGGCCCACACAAACCTGAAGCTTGCCTTGTGAGGAGCAGAGGAGTCTGATATATAGAGAAATTGGTATTGTGCTGTAATAAGATACAGTGGGTACGGAAAGTATTCACACCCCTTTAAATTTTTCACTCTTTGTTTCATTGCAGCCCTTTGGTAAGATCAAAAAAGTTCATTTTTTTGCTCATTAATGTACACTCTGACCCCCCCCCCCCTCCTCCTCCCCATCTTGAAAGGAAAAAAACAGAAATGTAGATATTTTTGCTAATTTATTAAACAAGAAAAGCTGAAATATCACATGGTCATAAGTATTCAGACCCTTTGCTCAGTGTTGAGTAGAAGCACATTTTGAGCTACTACAGTCATGAGTCGTCTTAGGAATGAAAGTTTTTTCACACCTGAATTTGGGGATCCTCTGCCATTCTTCCTTGCAGATCCTCTCCAGTTCCCTCAGGTTGGATGGTGAACGTTGGTGGACAGCCATTTTCAAGTCTCTCCAGAGATGCTCAATTGGGTTTAGGTCAGGGCTCTGGCTGGGCCAGTCAAGAATGGGCACAGAGTTGTTCTGAAGCCATTGCTTTGTTATTTTAGCTGTGTGCTTAGGGTCATTGTCTTGTTGGAAGATGAACCACTGGCCCAGTCTGAGGTCCAGAGCGTCTGGAAGAGGTTTTCATCCAGGATATCTCTGTACTTGGCTGCATTCATCTTTCCTTCAATTGCAACCAGTCATCCTGTCCCTGCAGCTGAAAAACACCCCCATAGCATGATGCTGCCACCACCATGTTTCACTGTTGGGATTGTATTGGACAGGTGATGAGCAATGTTTTCTCCACACATACCACTTACAATTGACACCAAAAAGTTCAATCTTCGTTTCATCAGACCAGAGAATCTTATTTCTCATAGTCTGGGAGTCCTTCACATGTTTTTTTGCAAACTGTATGCGGCTTTCAGATGTCTTGCACTGAGGAGATGCTTCCGTCGGCACACTCAGCCATAAGGCCCCGAATGGTGGAGGGCTGCAGTGTTAGTTGACTTTGTGGAACTTTCTCCCATCTCCCTACTGCATCTCTGGAGCTCAGCCACAGTGATCTTGGGGTTCTTCTTTACCTCTCTCATCAAGGCTCTTCTCCCATGATTGCTTAGTTTGGCTGGACAGCCAGGTCAATGAAGAGTTGTTGTCACCCCAAACTTCTTCCATTTAAGGTTTATGGAGGCCACTGTGCTCTAGGAACCCCGAGTGCTGCAGAAATTCTTTTGTAACCTTGGCCATATCTGTGCTTTGCCACAATTCTGTCTCTAAGCTCCTTGGGAAGTTCCTTAGACCTCATGATTCTCATGTGCTCTGACATGCACTGTGAGCTGTGATGTCTTATATAGACAGGGGTGTGCCTTTACTAATAAAGTCCAATCAGTTTAATTAAACACAGCTGGACTCCAATGAAGGAGTAGAACCATCTCAAGGAGGAACAGAAGGAAATGGATAGCATGGGAGTTAAATATGAGTGTCACAGCAAAGGGTCTAAATACTTATAACCATGTGATATTTTTCCCCTTCAAGATGAAGTGCAGAGTGTACATTAATGAGCAAA
This sequence comes from Phyllomedusa bahiana, assembly GCA_025379985.1. Taxonomy (NCBI): domain Eukaryota; kingdom Metazoa; phylum Chordata; class Amphibia; order Anura; family Hylidae; genus Phyllomedusa; species Phyllomedusa bahiana. The sequence continues at coordinate 53,889 of JAODAL010011470.1, forward strand.
AAAATGACCTTTTTTATCTTACCAAATGGCTGCAATGAAACAAAGAATGAACAATTTAAAGAGATCTGATTACTTTCCGTACCCACTGTATATTACAGAGTTTATTTTTTATCTTATCTTGTACTTAAGCAACAGAAAGTTGTTAGAGGTACATTACAACTGGAAGAAATATCCCATGAAACAGAAAAACCCCTTTAAAGGTTAAAGACGTTGCTGCATGATTTATATGACTCAGGCACTGTTTGACTTTACTGTCCTCAGATATTACAGTCATTAGTGGAGGCTATGCTTCATTGATTAAGACATTGATGTTTAATAGAGAAAACACACAAGTTAGTACTTAATCATAGTGACTGGTCTCCGCATAAACATATTTCCTTCAGAAGTGCTGCCATGCTTCCTATTAAGGACAGCTCAGTGACCTGCTACCTAGGACATGAGGGCTGTTGTACATAATAGGTAATCCCGGTGAGACATGTTACATTTTGTTATGGTGAACAGTTTTCTGGCTGTTTATACATTGCTCTTTGTCATACTGAATAAAAGAGTGAGTCAGACAAGAAGACTCTAGGATTTATCAGTGTATAAGTATTAAATACATGAGATCTCAGGCTTCTGAGATAAGGAAACTCGTTCGTTGGAATACTTCTGTAATAAATTGGCTGTGATACAGGAGTCAGAAGTGTAGCTTGAATGTGTACAGAAATAGTAGTCATGCCAGGGTTTTTCTGACAGCTGGGGCCCAAAAGCCCCTATGTCAGTTAAAAAGTTATCGTTAGGGGTAAAGGAAGGGTAACTGGCTATACAGGTAATTCAATTATCCTTTTTTAAGTTCTATAATTGAATTTGCCTGTGAAAGGAAAGTTATGGTAACCTCTAAAGAATCCTTAAGTCTAATGTACCCATTTATAAGTACCTTTATATGTAAGTTACTCTAGACCAAAATATTAGATCTTAGATAGGAGGAAATACCCTACTCCTATTTGGTCTGACAAGTATAGGAAAAATCCAAAGAAATTTTGGTTATCAAAGGGTTTCTGCACAACACACAGGTCTGGCAAAACAGGTATCTGGGAATTGACTAATTTTGATGGGAATGTAAGATTTGTATTAAAGGAGTTTTGCCACGAAGTAAAATTGACGTGGAAAACTTGCAAACTAAGTAATAAACATTTTCACCATTCATCATTATTAAAAATTCTGCACCGTTTTTGTTTTAGTTGCTCCTTTAGTGATCCATTGTTTACAGCTCGTCTCCAGGGCTGAGAGCTTCTCAGTCCTGGTCGCACATGCTCAGATATCACCTCTCCTCTCAGGCAGCTACTGAATGTTCAAACCCCAGATGCTGTCATTGAACTCCCGTCCTCTGTACTCCTTAGTAATTAGTCAAACAGTGCAAATAAATTTTAAAAAAAAACCTCAATGAGGTATGTGCATTGATAAAGAGAAACAAAATCCACAGATTTGGTTCCTGCAGGGATTTGAACCCAGGACCCTTGTGCTGTGAAGTAAAAGCTTTACCTCTGAGCTACTCACAGCTTCAAACAAATCACATACACCCCCTTCTGAGCACACAGAGCTGAAGAGCTGGATGGAGGAGGTATGAAATGAGATTGTGGCAAAACCCCTTTAAGAAGGGAATCTCCAACTCTTTACCGAGATGGTCCTAAATAGATCTAAATGGGAAACATGGACTATCATGCGGGAAAGTGTTTCAATATTTGTTGATCAGTCAGCTCCTACAAAGAAATAATAATGCTATAGGACAACTCAAAACTATATCTAATCTCTAAAACCTACAGCGTTAAGTCTTGAGAGAGAAAGGGAAGTTACAAAGTAATAGTAATTTTAAATGGGAAATGGAAAAAGGAGATATTTCTCAAGAATAGTGAAATAGAATTTGTAAGAATATTCTTTTACTATCCAGAAGTCTGGTACATAGACATACATTGTACTGCAGGAGCGAAATATTTAAAAGGTCCCATATTTAGAAAAGTATTAAAGATATGTAGCGTATGCTGTGACATTGTCTCAGAACCAGGATTGTTTTGGGGATGAAGTGTTGGAACATACTTTAGTAAGGGAAATTTCTAAAGTTAGTATATTGGATGGTAAAGTAGTATGTAGATCAAATAACTCTATCGTCTATCATGCATATCCTTCTTCTTTTCCTTTTTCCTCCTAAAACTAGATGTGGAAAAAACTGTATTTAGCTTCTTTCCTCCAACCCTCTCTATACCCCTCACCTGATCTATCTAACACAGTCAACAGTTCCACACTTTCATCAGTTCCGCAAGTCTGCTGCTTTGGGATGAACCTCGACTCCTTCCTATCTTTTAAACCACACATCCAAGCCTTTACCTCTGCCTGCCGCCTCTACCTGAAAAAATATTTCTCAAATCCGCTCATTCCTTAACTTCAAAACTACAAAAATGCTGGTCCATGCCCTTGTCATCTCCCGCCTAGACTACTGCAACATCCTTCACTGTGGCCTCCAATCTAGCACACTTGCTCCCCTTTAAACCATCCTCAACGCTGCTGCCCGTCTTACCCTCCTCTGCATCTCCCCTCTGCCAATCCCTTCACTGTGTACCTATTGCCCAGCGAATTCAATTCAGCGTACGAACCATGACCTACAAGGCTCTCCATAACCTCTCCCCTCCATACATCTCTGCCTTAAACTCCAGATACCTCCCCTCACGCAATCTTTGCTCCTCACAGGACCTTCTTCTCTGCTCTCGTCTTGTCAGTTCCTCACTCAACTATCTCCAAGACTTCTCCCCATGCTCTGGAACTCATTACCCAAACACATCAGACTCTCTTCCACCTTTACTAGTTACAAATGCAGCCTGAAAACCCATCTCTTCAGGATTGCCTATAACCTACAATAACCCTGCTGTCACTACAACCCCCATAAACATGTCGGCGCCTCCTCATATGTGACTTTCCTTCTTCCTTGTAGATTGTAAGCCTTTGTGGGCAGAGTTCTCTCTCCCTCTGTACCAGTTGCTAGTCATTTATTATATACATATGTTATGTATGTAACCCCCTCTCACAAATGTACTGGGCCCTGGAAGCAATGGTGCTTTAAAATATAATAATAATAATAATAACAACTCAAAAACACTTTACTTCTATTATTATTATTTATCTTAGTGCGCCATTCATTCCAGGGCGCTGTACAAGCCAAGCGGTTCAGATATATAATAGACCAGGAAAAATATAATAATTATACTAAATAACTGATACAGGAGAGAGGATCTACAATCTCCATTGCATCCAAGCATATCTAATCAAGATAATATTCTAAGGAAAACAGTAATGTCTAAATATATTTTTATCTGTGGCCCCAGTCATAAAAGATGAAGTTTGTCATCTGGAATTTGCAATATGAAAAATGTTTTGGTGTCAATGATAAAAAATCTGTGTATACTACAGTGGTCTTTTTGGTCACTACAGTAGTAAATTAATAGTTAATATGATTAAACACTGTAGTGATAATTAAGCAGGGATAAAGCACAGGTGTGGGCAGAAGGCTAGGAAAAGGGTGTAACTAGAGGTTATTATTACTTTGGATAGTATATTGATTATTGTATACATGCTGATATGGGTTATTTGTTATTGATGTTTAATATATTCATAACAGAAAACAGAAGACATCAGTAGTATAAGGCCGTGTCACCACGGCACCGGTTTGCAGACGGTTTTTCAGACGGTTTGCGTTTTTGCAAACCGTCTTAGAACACCGGCCACAAACTTTTACATGGGCCACTATGGAAAACTCGTGCAGCAGTCCCCGCCGGCTGCCCGAAAAACATTCAACATGACGGAATATGAACATGTCAATGGGAAGGGCAGCCATGTGCACTGCACAGAAACCGGACAAGTACCGGTCGGATAAACCAACCGGTATTTGTCCAGTGCCGTGGGGATGCACCCTAAGTAGCAGATGGAAGATGAGGGTAAGGAATTTTACAAATGTTGCTGCAGGCCATGTTGTATATGGTTTTCTACATATATGTTTATATACATGTTTATATTTGTTTAAAAAAAAGATAAAATTGCAACTGGAAGATCTGACCATATTAAATACTGACAAATATTACCATGTAACAGAAATGTGATCTTAGCAGTTTGCCACTTTCTGCTCCCCACTGATTAGTAAAGCAGGGGCAACAATATCTACTGAAACTCAAAGTGTGTATATGAACCCATTTCAAGATGCATCAGATTCCAAATTATGACCATTAAAACTGACTGCATAATGGACTTCTTAAAAGTCTTTAAAGAGAACCTGTCACACAGGTTATGCCCCCCTTGCTGAGGACAGCACAAGCTAGTGACAGACATGCTGTTTCCAGCACTGTGTCCCTTATTCTGTAAGATACTGGAGTTTAAGAGCATTTAATTATCAAATCTGGCAGTTTTTAGCTAGAAAAGAGTCCAGCTTATTCATGAGCAGGTGTTAGCCCCGCCCACCCAAGGCTAGCCCTGCCCACCTGACAGTTATTTACCTGTTTCTACCTAGCCAGAGTAAAAGGTTGATCAGTTGTGAGGTGGGCGTGGCTAGCCTCAGGTGGGCAGGTCATGAATTAAACGGATAACAGAATAAGGGACATAGTGCTGGAAGCAGCATGTCTGTCACTAGCTTGTGCTCTCCTCAGCAAGGGGAGCATAATCTATGCGACAGGTTCTCTTTAAGTTTAGCATTTTTTTCTGAACTGTGCTGCCAAATATATGTCCCAGACATATGTAGTCGTGTGTCTATATGGTTGCATATGGCTACTACTGACTTCCATTGTAAAACATCTAACCTCTGATTTTGGCTGTTTAACCACATCAATGCTGACAACAACATAGGCAAAACAAACAGATAGTGCCCCATTGTAAGCATCCTACACATTCCCTCTGCTGGGTTCTCAGTCTTGGTTTAAGTACACAGACAATGGCTTACTTATGGACTACCTATTGCCTCTGTACTGATATCATATATTGTACAAAGTTTAAAAAAAATCAGTAAAAGTATATTTATGGATTAAAAATTAAAAGAATAAATTCAATTACAATTGCATTGTCCTTCTGGAAGATCCCATACTCCCCAAGGAAGTCAATCAGCATGTATCGGTGTATGTTATCTGCAAGGATCAATTTATAGCCAGATTGGTTGAGAGTGCCTTCGACATGGATGAGTGGCCAAGAGAATGCCACTAAAATATTCCCAATAATAATGTCACCATCAACTTGTGTTCTTCCAGCAATGGTTGCAGGGTGTTTGTTCTCTGATATTTCTAGCCTGACATGCCAATGTCCATCCATTCGATAAATTAAAATACATGACTCACTGAAGAAGGTAGCCCCTGGCCAGTCAGCAAAGGTCCAATTCCAATACCAATGTGCAATGTGCAGTTTGTTAGCAGATGTGCAGTGACATCCATCTTCTAGTGAGTCCTATAGAGAGTATTTCGCTAAACTGTTGTTTCAGACACATGTCTAATGGCCCCTGGTTCATTTTGGCAGATGTTCCACTTTACTGTATTAGTCTATGCAACTTCATAGCTGATGTTAACCCCTCACACTAATGGCACATGGTGCCATTTGTCCAATCACAATACACTTTCACCACAGAATGCACAACTGTGTAGTTTCAGAAATACTACTACCCCTGGCAAGAAAGCCAATAATCATCACTTTTTGTAACTGATAAATTGCCACATTCACACAATACAACAATGAGGGGTATGTGTACAGACAGCCTCTCGCACACCATCTATACCCACCAAGCCAGCTCACAACAGATGGCTTCCTTTTTGACCTACGTGCTGCCGACGTGGAAATTAGGAAGTGGTCATAATAATGTGACTTAATTATGTATATATGCTTCGAAAAACAAGACCCAGTACATTTATTCAGGAATAGGATTGAAAAGTTATGATGGCCAACATGCCATAAAAAATAAATTGTATGGACCCTGAAGGAATTAAAGGGCTACTGCAATCTATGGCGTTTATGGCAAAACTATAGGATATGTCACAAATGTCTGCTAGATCCCACACTTACTAAGCAGTACTCAGTACTCCCATAGAAGTGAACAGAGCGAGTCATGCATGTGCGGCCAACTCTCTGTTCCCTGCAGCCAAGACAAGAACAAGGACAATGGGCATAGGGACCCCTGTTCTTGGGACGGGCGTAGGTCCCACATGTAGTACTCAGATTTATCAGACATTATCTTGCGAATATGCTGTAAATGTATGAGATGGAAATGCCCCTTTAAGACTGTTTACTATAAAACTAAAATGTAAATCAACTAATGTATAAAGCTCTGTGTTCAGGAAACAAGCTTTCCACCACCTAGCAGCTGCAGTCCATGTATACTCCAGTATTTCTGAATTATTATGTCTGCTTGTTTAGACTTTGTTAGGTATTTGTAAGCAGCGGATACTGTATTTGTTATGAAGAGTTTTAGCAACTATTTAACTTGACGCATTTCTTGACTTTGAGAGCAATGTGGTTTCTAGGAATGAATTTGGGGCACATTGGCCAATAATACAGAGGAGACATGTGGTTACTGTTACCCCCAGGTGTTTGCCAGTAAGTGGTGAATAATGGTCAGGGGGAGCCCCAGTTTGCAGGTGGTCACAGCTTTCAAGGAATGTTTCAGCTCTGTTAATTTAGCGTAACAGATGTCAGTTTGTACAGGGCCACGGAGACCCACAGACACAGAGCCAGAACAGATGGAGCTAGGTTTATACACAAGACATGCTGCATAAACAGTGCTGTTCCGGGCTGCTGTCTGCTGCAGAATGCCAACATTTGTTTAAAGGAGCAATGATCTGTAGGACTGTCTAAGGCTGAAGTCAATGCTTAAAACAGCCATGGTTCCCTGAGCAGAGAGCAATTACTTCAGGTCTAGCTTATCAGACATATGCAGGGCTCACAGCTTTTGTGCTCTTCAATGGCTCCTTGTCTCTTAAAGACCCACATTCAGGAAATGATTAATCCTTAAAATTAGACAAGAATTCCACAGATATACACAAGGCTGTCATCTCCATGAAAGTTTGCATGGGTAACAATACTGAGGTGCATGTGTTTAGTCAGCACTAGGGTTTGTTCCATATTCCATAAAACAGAATGGAGTATTGAAGTTGTGCCAGTCTCCTGCCACCTTGTTTGACCAACACAAATGTATACGCAGTACTAGTGAATGACCCAAATGTTTCCATTTGTGATAGACATTTGTTAGATTGCTAGCTGTTTGAGACAGACTAAGACTAGGTCTACACAGCCAATGTCAAAATGCTGTCCACAATCCGACGACATTTGCTGGACCGCGGCAGGCCCGCGGATTTGTGCAAAACCCGTGGTCTGTTTTCGGATTAACCATCGGCCCCATACATTGAATGTATGGAAATCCGACTGCAATCCTGCGGAATATTCAACGTGTTGCATATTCCGCCAGATTTTAAAACCAATGGTAAAAAATCCGTACTGTGTAGATGACAGCACAGATTTTTTATTGCTGTCTATGCAGCACAGGATACTGTCAGATTTTCAGTGGATTAAAAATACTGAATCTGCCAAAAAACTCTGTTCTGTGTAGACCTAGTCTAATGTATTTTCTAGTAAGGCTGGGTTTACAATTTGTCACTGAATGGGAGATATTTTTCAGGATACCATGTAAAAAGTATCCCATTGGATATTCAGCCATCTAGTAGACATCAATAGGACAAACAGTTCACTTTGGACTATGTTTGCTCAGTTTCCTGAGGGTATAAGTGTGGTGGAAAGCATATAGTGCCGCAAAATAAAGCAAACAGACTTTATATAGGACTTTCTATGTTCTATTGATGACTATGGGCCAGCTCTGTAAAGGTATCTGTCAAAGTACATCTTTTCTCATTATCCCATTGGATACCTTTAAAAAAAACATTGGGCTTGTATTGCGCAAGATACTTTTAAGTAAAGATCTGAGTACAGTCATAGTGCAAGTGTTTGGGCTCTTACTGGAAACCTGCACACCTATGATATCATAGAATATACAGGTAGTCCCCGGGTTACGAACAGGATAGGAACTGTAGCTTAAGCTGAATTTGTATGTAAGTCAGAACAGGTATATTAATTGAATGTAACTCCAGCACAAAAGGTTTTTTTTTTCGTTTTGAATAGTGCAGGGAAGGGTTTTTACATTTGTTTTACTTTCTGTGCCCCTATTAAGAAGATTTCACCTCATGTGCTGCTGTGGCATACTGGAACTTGCAGTCCCACAGCTACTATCTGCTGTGGAACATGGAGTTACAAATGCCAGCATGCCCCATAAATCTCCGTTTGTAACTAGGGGACAGATATAAGTCGGAACAATGTAAGTCAGGGACTGCCTGTAACAAATAAATATTGTGGTATGCATAATTATATGCTGTATGTATGGAGGTTTCCCCTTTAGAACCCTACCTTCTAGAACAGGGGTCTCAAACTTGGCTGGCTAAATGGGCCACATTTCTTTCAAATTCTGTACAATACAAAATTATTTCCTAGGTAGTTATGCACATGTTGGTTTTTTTTGTGCACTAAGCATTCATTATAGGGAATGGGTGGTGTGTTTTTTTACTTTATGTATTTATTTATTTTTACTTTTTTTACATTTTTTTTTTTAACCTATCACAATATGGGACTGGCCTGAGCGATCACGTGATAGTTGCTATAATACATTGCAGGACATGACTGTACTGCAATATATTCTATCAACTGTCAGTCTGTCAGACTCTGCCCAGATGGCAGCAACTGAGAGGCCTATGTCAAAGCCAGACTGAAGGTCATCGTTAGGTTTCTAGCTCTCATGGCAACCATTGGCACACCCGATCGCACTGCGTGGTGCTGAGGGAGCCTCCTCTCTCTGTCAAAGGCCTTACATGCCGTGGTCTCTATTAACCATGGCATCTAGGGGGTTAAATGGTCAAAACTGACATTTTCTTTCTTTGGCCTCCTCTCTGCTGTACTGAGGATGTCTTGTAAACTCTGGTGGTCCATTGGGCTGCAGGTGACAGCCTCAGGGGCTGTGTGTAGAAGGGATAATTCTGTAAATACATTATCTAAGAAAGCCAATAGAGCAGTATACAGAGGCCAGACTGCTGTGGACTAAAGGGCTGCGCAGTGAACATAAGCTTCAGTTGAACTCTGAGCACACGGCTCTGCCACGTGCTTGGGACCAAAGGCTATAATCCTTAGGGCAGTTTCACACTGCAGCTTTTTGAGCTAATGCCAGGAGCGGATTCAAAAGGGATGAGAAATAGAAAGGAAGGACTTCTCCGTCCTGCTGAATCCACTTTTGACTCTGACACAAAAAGCTACAGTAGCATTTTTCCAAAAAAAAGCTGCGGGTGAATCTACCTTTTATAAGATGGTGCACTATTGGTATCAAGTTGTAAGATTTTAAGGAGTTCTCTAGTTTAGAAACGACATTTTCATATACCCTACTAGGGAAATTTTGGTAGGTAAAGAGTTTCAAAGAGCAACTCTCTTAAGAATAAGAAACATGCAATTCTTCATTAAAGAGGTTGTCTCACTACAAGGGTTGCTTTTTATATTAAAGATCTTGCAAAAATAAGTCACTTTGCAATATATGTTCATTAATAGTGTCCTACCTATTCCGAGATATCCCCTCTTGTATGGGCTGCATCAGCTTCTCAGGTTGCTATAGCTACAGACCTGTTTGATCTCTCATGATAGGCTGCCAGCACTGGTTGCTATAGCTACAGACCTGGCTTCTACTGCAGCCTAGTGGAAGCCAGTAAACACGCCCCTGAATTCAAAATGAACCCAAGAAAATAGGACTGAGATAAGATGAATTAATGTAGTGAGACAACTCCTTTAAGAATCAGGCTGCATAATTTTTTGGGGCGTGCTTTGAGCTGTCACAGTCCGGTTCTGTAGATGTATGGACCGTGGTAATCCAGAACTTGGCACAATCTGCGCCAGACACAACATGTTTGAATGTGTCGAGGATGGATGGGGGGTGGGGGGCGCGGCAGAATTGAACGGTGCGCCAGAAATACCTCAAAGTTTGGGGCGAAACTGTCGTACAAATCCATACCAGTTTCTAAGTAGCATGCCTGAGACAAATTTTGGTGCATAGATTTTTAGAAACTTTCATACATACTGTCGGATCATACACTATTAAAAACAGAGGTAGAACTGGCGAGTCGTCGCCAGGTTCATACATGTTGTCCTTAGTGTCAGGTTTTTCCGCTGATTACAAATGATCATTGCGGTTCCCATTAGTGGACACTGTAATGAGCATATTTTTAAGAGACCTATCTAACAAATAGCAATTATCCAGCTGAGAATCCCAATAATGTACCTTCTTTTTCTATTGGTTATATAGAATAAAAGCCTAAATGTAGCTTCTTATTGAGCACTGCTATCATATATGGCATGTATGATAGCAATTTGGGATCATCTGGAATATTCTGACAAGTACAAGATTGAACAGCAGGACGACTGGACTAAATCCACTGCCAGTTGATTTGTGTAACCTTTGCCTTCTGTTATCTAATTCCCTTTTAGAAGAATTTCCCCTAGTAACCTCACAGATTTCCAGTCATTCTCATGTACAAATATTCATGCCTGGCTGATTGACCTCTGTGTTTGTTAAGAGTGACTTTGTCTTATCATAGAGATACAGTAACGTCCCAATTACTTGCCCCCTGATGGAATTGGAGGATGATCTGCCTAGCTCAGGAGTTTCAGAATGTGGCACATCAGCCTGTCTTAGAATGATTGCTCTAGGCTGGACAATCTTCATTTTAGATGCCCCATCACCCTCCTTTAATACCAAACACTAGAGTTCTTTTTTTCTTTTTTTTTAAATTGTGTTTATTGAAATTCCAATGTCAAAATATTACAATTTACCAGAAAGTTTTAAACTTGACATAGGTAAATAAATTCTTTATTAAAGTCATAGGCATTGAAGATTTTCCTTTTCAAACAATTGTCAGATTATCCTATTAGTATTCAAGCGTAATATAACAGCAAAACTAGATTGTCAATATACCACATAGATGATTAAAAATGTATGATACAAACAACATGCATTCAGCCCTTGTGTGCATTCTTTTGCCTTAATTTTGTCTTATTTTCATAATTTTTCCTGCTGGCCAGTAACCTCTTTTTCAAGAACAGAAACAGTAGTAGCAGCCTTCCATCTCCTTCACCCAGCCATTTTATGGCGGGAGGGGTCCCATCCCTTCCATCCCATACTTTGTTTGGGGGAGATATTTGGTGGTATAGAAAGTGTGTATTTTGCCTCGTCGTCTCCTATGATAGGGAGCTCTCATGCTTCTGAATGTGTGTCGATTGGTTCCCTACCTAGCATTTTGCGCCCCAGGTACCAAGACGTGTACCCAAAATAGGTGTGCAACTTTTGTTTGATAGGAACTGGAAGTGTGTCTATTTAGTTAATCTTTATGTAAGGCCGCTTCAACCCAGTCCATATGCATCAGGAATTTAAGCTTCTTCTTGATCAGGTCAAAAGTTGGGCTGGTATGTTGTAGCCAAACCTGAAGGATTGCCTTACCTGCAGCTGCCCTGATTATGTGCAACATGCGCCTCTCATTCTGGTATGGCCATGGTTCTCCCTGTCTAAGATAGCGAACAGCGCCCAAGAGTCCCTCTAGAGTTCTTATTTATAACACATACTATTGTTTCTTCTCTATCATCACTTTCATTTATACACAGGTCTCCATGTATGTGGCTCCCCCAGGGCGGGGTTAATGGGTAGGCAGAGGTAGGCTGACCTTTGTCAGGAAAGCGGTAAAGGGATGTATGCAGCAAGATCATGAGCAGAGTCCACTCCATACAGCGTGGGTACCAGCTGCTAGTTACACTCTATAAAGTTTAACCCACTCTTGTGTTCTTCCCTATTCCAAATAACCTTTAATGGCACAGCCGCAGCAGGCACCTTCAGCCAGGTCAGGAAGAGGAATTATAATTTTTCATATGTGTGTGGACACATTTTCCCTATTTAACTAAGGCTCCAAAATGCCTTGTCCCAGCCCTGGGCTACCCTATCGTGTATTTGGCAGTGCTTTATCACTTGAAAACCAAAGTAGCATATCTACGTCTGCTCAGGTTTTCATTCTAAACCAAGGTCATCTCTATGATTTAAGCAAAAGTTATGTTTAGTCATATCTGTTGGCAAAGAAAGGACCAGTGAAACATAACTCACAACCAAAGTTGTCATCATCTATGTTTATACATACTCCAAGTGCCAGCAGCACACTATTAGTTAAAGAACAAAGGTACATAGGTAATTTGTGAAAAAATGCATGTCTGCTAATGATATAGGAAAAATTTGGGGTTCTTAGTTTACAGTCTTGATCAAAAATGTTTAAGCTCACCTTCCAAACATCAAGGGGACCCCAGTTTAGGTGAGTCCTAACACTAAAATTTACCTCTCTAGGTGTCCATTCAGACCTCCATATTCCAGGGAGTGAAAGGACTGACTACCAAACTCACTGCTCTATTTTAAAAGACTGGGAAGGTGGGGGATGTGCAAAAAGCCAAAAGGCAGCCACGCCTCATACATACCCAAAAGACAACAGTTGACTCTGCACATAAAAAACTTTTTTGAAAAAACTACCATAGGTGCATGCTGGTGCGGCAACAATATATACATACTCCAAGTGCCAGCAGCACACTATTAGTTAAAGAACAAAGGTACATAGGAATTTGTGAAAAAATGCATGTCTGCTAATGATATAGGAAAATTTGGGGTTCTTAGTTTACAGTTTTGATCAAAAATGTTTAAGCTCACCTCCCAAACGTCAAGGGGACCCCAGTTTAGATGAGTCCTAACACCTCACCTAAACTGGGGTCCCCTTGACGTTTGGGAGGTGAGCTTAAACATTTTTGATCAAAACTGTAAACTAAGAGCCCCAAATTTTCCTATATCATTAGCAGACATGCATTTTTTCACAAATTCCTATGTACCTTTGTTCTTTAACTAATAGTGTGCTGCTGGCACTTGGAGTATGTATATATTGTTGCCGCACCAGCATGCACCTATGGTCGTTTTTTCAAAAAAGTTTTTTATGTGCAGAGTCAACTATTGTCTTTTGATCATCTATGTTTACACATGGTGTCTCTTTGCATTGAAATCAATTGATGGCATGTGTGAGACAAGCTCTTTTGGTGCCCATGTCAGGGTTTTCAGCCCCTGAAGTTTCACATGGCAAATAAATAGGTCACTAGGTAGGGTTATATTCATGAAAATGAATCACCATATAATGAAAACTTTTGTAAATTTCTAACTTAATGTGGATTTTACTTTCTCCCTGCAAAAGACATTTGCTTGTTGTCAGTGAATAGAAATGTTTTTGCTCACACAGTAAGATGTACAGATTTGTTATTTTTCATTGCTGATTTTATTACAATTTATCTAATCTTTGCAAACTTCTGAACTACAGGTTGATTGTTCTTAAAGACTTTCTTTAAATAGAAGCAACCTTATTCACAGTGTGGACAGAACCATGCAACAAAGGCCACCTCCAAGCCCCAAACCACGTAACTTCATATATCCACAATCATGGTATAAAAATCTTTGCTTCAAAATTCTTAAAACATTACAATATATTGCACTCCCAGAAGAACATTTTTCCTCAATCAAGGCTGTGCATAAAGTCCAACAGATGGCTCCATATCTCCTCGGAATTACTACTATGATCCTACCTATGGACATCTAATCGTATGTTACATATCCCATGAGGATGAGTATGCAATGTATACTTTGAAAATGTTGGACTTTATGCACAGCCTTGATTGAGGAAAAATTTTCTTCAGGGAGTGCAATATTCTGTAATGTTTTAAGAATTTTGAAGTAAAGATAATATTTTTATAGATAGTAAATCCAAAGGTTGGGACAGCGTATTAGGAAACAGCCAAAAAAGTAATAATAATATAATAGTAATAATATTTTTATACCATGCTTGTGGATATATGAAGTTACATGTTCTTATACACTGACACATTGTGCAAGAAAGCTTGGTTTGCTGTGAGACTGGGTCATAGATTGTACGGATTAAAGGGGTATCCCTTCTTTTTCAACGTGGCTTTATTGACAAGCAAGATACAAATCCCAAATCAACCTTACAAAAGCATACATAGCTATAGGCGCATATAGGGCGACATGTATGAATCTCGCCGGGTGGGGCGGACCTTTCCGCCGGTTTTCCGGCGAAATCTGCGCCTGATTTATTTCGGGGCCGGGACGCGCTCATACATACAATGTAAAGTCCGCCGCGCCTCGCCAGTGTGTGAGGCGCAGTGCGGGACTTTGGCGAAGTGTGGGGCTGCGCCTGAGATTCGCCGCCAGAGGTAGTGCGGTCATACATGCGGGGAAAAGTCCGCCTCGCCAGTGTGTTAGGCGCAGTGCGGGACTTTGGCGCAGAGCGGCGCTGCGCCAAAGATTCGCCGTCCGAGAAGGTGCGCTCATTCATGCGGGGAAAAGTTCCCTGCGCCTCGCCAGTGTGTGGGATGCAGTGTGGGACTTAGGCGCTGTGCGGGACTGCGCCGAAAATCTGTTCCGATGCGAGACAGGCCTGAAAACAGCGAGAAATCATTCCACAGGTCCGTGCGGAGTATGAATCAAAAATCGCCTTTATAAAGGCGGAAAACATCCTCAGAAAAAGAGCTCAAACCTCAAAAAAAAAAAAAACATAAAAAAAAATCACTTTCCAAATATCATAATTCAAGAATTAGGATATTGGAAATTGCTGGGAAATACAGTAATTCAAATTCTGAAAGCTATTCTCATTGGTCGGCAGAAACCGGCCAATCAGAATAGGAGCGACAGTGAACCATTAAAACCTATGGAGAATTATTGACCAATCAGAATCAAAGGCGGGACAGTTCAAAATGCAGTTAAAATGCAGAAACGAGCTGATTGGTTGAAGCGGCGGGGGCTCGTCCAGCTTAGCCAATCAGAGCGCGAGCTACTTTCTCATAGAGTTCTATGGGGGAAAAGAAATTCCGAGCGAGCTCTGTGATTGGCCTAAGTTAAAAGAGGCGCGGTTATTTGAACCAATGGGAGAGCGAGCGACGCTCCTATGGGTTTTCTAATGCAATCTGAAATAAAACTGTACATGGCCGAAATCAAATGATAAGACTACAGAAGTTGTCACGATGTGTATATAAAATGACTAATAATATGAGGGTAAAGAAAAAAAATATTAAATCAATACAATCATGTTTATTTCTTTATTTTCGTTGCACCCGTACTATTGATCCTTGGATAACGAAAATAAAGAAATAAACATGATTTTATTGAATTAATATTTTTTTTCGTTACCCACATATTATTCATTTTATATACACATCGGGACAACTTCTGTAGTCTTATCATTAGTGTTGAGCGATTATTATCGACAAAGTTGAAATCGGCAAGGTTTTTATGGTGATCATGACTGGGATGTGTATGGTTGCGATTGGCTGGAAAAATCACATGACCTCGTTTTACATAGAACAGCGTTTCCTGTTCAGCCTCAGTGTCTCTCAGCGTCTCATAGGAGTAGGACGTGCGCTCTGCCTGTGGCCAAACAGCTCAGCGAAATTATTCTATTTCTGCACAGAGAAACCTCTACTATTAGCTGTGATCCTTACAATTTAGTTAGATTAGAGATTGGAAGATTTTATGTAGTTAGATAGAGAATTTTAAAGGATCATGTACCGCTGTAAAGTCACGGGGGGAGCAGGGGTGGGGCCCCCGCGGGCGAACACAGACAAGCTCTATAAAGAACACTGGATAAAGTTCACCAAGACTTAGTGTAGACATTGCACTGCAATATCTTTATTATTAACAGTTTGCTATTGAAATATTTCCTGGATATTGGGCAGCCTGAACTTATATTAGGAACACATCATTTCTAGTACTGCAGGTCTCTGTGATAGGTGCAAAACTCCACTTTTATTATCAGTATACATTCAGATAGTGTTCATTTTCATTATACCCATTTCCCACACCCTTTGTTCAATATCCACCTGCACTTAAATATCTGAAAACCACGCAATTTTATAGACACCACAGGTGAATTGAAAGGTGCAAAAAATACAGTGTATTAAACGAAAACATAACAGATACGTGTTTTTTTGACTTTGGCGCACTACAGCTCGCTCATGACGCAGCTTTCCCGTAAATCTGAAAACAGCCATTTTATAGCACCACAGGTGAATTGAAAGGTGTCAAAAAAATAATACCGTTTATTATACGAAAACATAACAGATACGTGTTTTTCACTTTGGCGCACTACAGCTTGTTCATTGACGCAGCTTGCACGTAAATCTGAAAACAGCATTTTAAAGTCCCACAGTGAATTGAAAGGTCAAAAAAATACATTTTATACCGAATTAACATTTCAAGATACGTGTTTTTATTTTATGACTTGGCGCTCTACAGCTTAGTTCATATTGACCGCACTTGCACGTAAATCAGAAAACAGCAATTTTATATTCACCAACAGGTTGAATTGAAATGATGCAAAAAAATACGTGTAATTATACGAAAACATAAAACAGAAATACGTTTTTTTGCACTTTTTGCCCAGTCCAGATTTGTTTTTTTATTTATAGATAGACACCTGCCAGTTAAATTTGAATCCCAGCAATTTTGTTTTGAATTAGAAGGATATTTGAGAATAGCTGTATTTGCCGTCATTTAATAAGAGACTTTCCAAAACTATTCCAAACCTTCTCAAATTTTTATATTCTGAACAAGGAGCGAAATGCATGCGGTCACGAGCAAAGAGGGGGTAGGCACATGGAGGCTAGAGGTACGAGAGAAGGTGCTCCTTCCAGTGCTGGCGACAACACGCATGCAGCGGATCGCAGTTTGCGACCCGTAAGGCCTTGTCATACCGCTGGTCAAGGCCCATGAAACTCAGTAACGAACACGTCGGCCAATCTGTCCTTCAGGTGGGTTAATGCAACCTGCATCCAGCAGTCTTACCATCCTCGTCCACCCGTCCACGGCCAAACAAATGTCGTCATCAGCCATCATCAGCATCCGTCCAACATGACGCACAGGCCAAATGAAACCCTCGTGGTACGCCACCACTGAGGATAAACCATTGTCTGAAGCACCTCTTTGATGACAAAATGCGGTTGGGGTCAGAAGGCAATGTTAAAAGATCAAGAAGGATGATTAGTCTGCTCTGACGCCCATTTACTGATGCCACCAGAGGAGGAGAAGGCGCGTCAAATTCAGGCCAAAAAATCCCGGCGGTCCGGCAAACGCCTAGCTGCAGGCCCTCTTGCTTGTAGCCCTACGCAGCTTCTGGATGCAGAAAGTCAGGACGACCAAGTCCACTGTGTTGATGATGATGATGATGACAACATTGCGGATCCCTCGTGGTCTTTTCCCGACAGAAATTGCTTGCAAGCGCTTCATCATGACGAGGAGAAGACGATGGGTTGTGTAAATACGGGTCCCCGCCACAAAAAGGCAGAGGGGCTGTCGCAGAAGTCCGCTGATATTCCTCCAGCCACGGTCAAGCGCAAACCTCGCTTATTCCCGTCAAAAGGTCCAGACCTCTCAAGCCTGGGCCATCTTTGAGCAAGCCTCTGTTCACCCGCAGCGATGTTCATCATGCCGCCTTTGCCGTACACGCATAAGGTATAGGCAAGAATCTAAGTGTTACCACCACCAACATGTCCTAGTCACATGCCAGTCGAATGCATTAGTTGAAATGGAGTGAACCTTGGCCAAAAAAGGCCAGACGACGCCGGGCCTCCAACCACTGGTCCAGAACACCCTCTGCTGTCTCTCCGCCTCCTCCACCTCCGCCACACCAAGCGTTCCCTCCAGCTGCCCATGTCTCTCAGAGTCTGATCAGGGACCAGACCTCCGCTTCAAGCCTCCACCGTCCCCCCCCCACCCCCCCCCCCCCCGCCCCAAGTACCACCAGCACCCCCAGAGACCCATCTACCACTCCACCGTTTCCCCAGTTTTGACGACCTTGCATGCCGTACAGTGGCCAGTCAAGAGCCAGCCTTCTGTCTTCAGGTTTGGTAGGGAGCAGAAGAAACACTTTAAACCAAACCATCCCAAAGAGCCAAAACCTGATGTCGGCATTGCCAGCTTTTGGCCTGGCAATGTTGCCTTTCCGCTGGGGTGGACACAGATGGGTTTTGTCCCTGCCACGTCATGGCCCTTTTCATGCCCCCAATACCAAGATGCCGAAGCAGGCATTTCTTTGCAGAAAAGCCGTCCCTGCCCAGGCCAGCCACGTGTCATCTAAAATTTCAAAGCGCGTTGTCCTGCATCTGTGTCCGGAAAGTCCCATCTTGACCACCGACACATGGACTAGAAGTCACGCCAAGGCCGCTATATCCTCTGTGACAGCTCACTTGGGTTACTGGGTGGATGTCTCTGGGGGTGACGGTGGCTCTCAGGGCTCGGGCGCACGCTCTTCAAAACCCGCAGGGATGAGCAGGGCTCTTTCCCCCATGGTCCTCTGGGGCATCCGTGCCAGAGAAACCAAGCCGGTTTTGAAATTAATCTCATGGAGACCATCCCCACACAGGTCAGAGCAGTGGACGGCTCTCCACAACGTGACTGAGCGCTGGCTGGGTGACAAAACCTTGTGCCCCACTGCAAGGTGGTATGCTAAACGGCGAAATCTGCTGGCCCGCCCTTAAGATCGGTAGGCTGCATCACATCCCTTGCCTGGCACATGTCCATGAACCTGGTACCTCCAGAAATTCTAAAGAGCTTACCCGGTCTGGACTGCCTGCTAAGAAGCATCGAGGTCTGAGTTCGCACTTTCCGCCGTAGCGCTACCACTGCTTCGTCCCGCCTGGCTGCGTGTTGCCACGTCAGCTCGGCCTCCAGTCAACCGACTCCATTATAGACTGGCAACACGCTGGAATTCCACCCTCCACATGCCTCCAGCGATTGTGGCAGCAGTGCAATGCCCATTAGGCAGTACGAAGTGACACCATGGCCTGACAAGCAGCGTTGCCGGACCTCGGTGTTGAGCCACAGAGAGGGAGGCAGGTGAAAGAGCTCTGCAACCATCCTTGCCCGTTTTGAAGAAGCCACCAAAATTTTCAGTGCGGACATGCCCTTGTCAGCATGACATTGTGTGTGATTTCATAGATCTGTGAACGATCGTTTGGACACTCTGAAACAACATGTCGGCCAGCGATGGAGGCGGAGACGGACCACAGAACGGACACGGAGCCATTTCTCTCCATCAAATCCACAAAGCCGACAGATTCACAATTTCATCGGTTCACTAGAGCCAGTGGTTCGGGGTCCAGACTAGTGCAGATGGCGCATCAGCTCAACATCAGGGTGCATCAATCTCAGGCAAGTCAGGAGCTGTGTTGATGCTGTGCCGGAGATGAGGAGGAGTAGGTATTCCTAGACACCGATGGTTGACCGACGTCCCTCGCTGCCTTGGAAAGACGTTGGCCGCAGAATTTGAGGCGGAGGAGGAAGATTAGAAAGATCAGTATTTTTGGCTAGTGCCCCTCGCCCCAGAGGCTTGGGAAAATCAAGTCTCCATCTCTCCCATATGCTTTGGATTGCTCCATTTCCTCCACATGATCCTCGCATTAAGGCCGATCAAAATGAACAACAGTTTACTGGGTGGCCACCCTCCTGGATCCCCGGTACAAACACAAAACTCCGCACTTCCTTCCACCCACCCAAATAGAGAGTAAAATGCAGGAAATGAGACCTGCTGGCTTGATCAACTGGAGAAATCTGTTGGTCTGCTTCACAACGTTCTTCAAATGTCACGGTGGAACAACGCCAGCGACGTTGACAGCAGTAAGAGTGCCAAGTAGCCGTAGCGGACAGCAGCAAGCAAGCAGCAGTCAAGGTGGCAGAAGCCTAATGGGTGACCTCTGGCAATCTTTTTATACCACCTCACCAAACGCATGCAATGCAGGGCACACATAACAACACACAGAGACCAGCTAAGATTATGGTGACACGACTATCAGCGTCTCAACACCAATGTTTTTGTATTGTTTCCCGGACCCAATAGACTTCTGTATCCAAAATGACGAATGGCCCGAGCGGCTCGCCATGCCATTGAGGTGTTGTCCTGCCCAGCAGCCAGCGTCATAACAGAGCGGACCTTCAGCACAGCCGAAGAGTCATTACAGACAAACGCATCCCCGGCTTTTCCACAGATAATGTGGATCGGTGTTTTGACTTTCATTCAAGAAGAATCAGGCATGGATCTCTGAATGAAGTTGTTTGCCCCCAATTGCCGAGGTCAACCGTTTAGATTGCTGGACTACTTCACATTCCTCTCCAAACAGAAATGGACCCTCTATGAAAAACTTTTATTTTATAAAATGAACATTTTCTTATCACTCTGCAATTTTTATATCTCAGTCTTAACCAGTTCATTTTGCTTGTTTTGCTGTGAGTAGACTGTAAAAGACACCAAGGTTATACATGACAAAACCATCAATCCATTTACTCACTTCATCTTTAAATTTTTCGCATTGTCAATGTTTTTTTGGGTCATGTACCTCACAATTTTTAACAGTGGCTTGAGAATTCATATTTATTAATTTTTTGGGGTCATGTGTTTGTGCAGAACAGCAATAATTATGGTCATTTGGAACAGCAAAAGTGGGGCTTTTAAGTGGCATTTCTCCCTCACAATTATTTAACAGTGGCTGAGAAGTCAATAATAATTTTTTTGGGGTCATGGTTGCTGATGAGAAACAGCCAATAATTATGGTCCTATGGAACAGAAAATGTGGCTTCTAAGTTGTCCTCCGCATATCTCCGTCACAAATTTTTAACGAGTGGCTGAGAAGTCATTTTTATAAATTTATTTGGTCCATGCAGCATTTGAAATGCAGCAATACAACAGGTCCTATTCTAAAAAATTTTGTTTCTAATAGACATTTGTTCTTACATTGTCAAAAGTGGCTCCATGGTCATGTTTTTGATTTTTTGGGGGCAATTTTCTTGTGACATGCAGCTATAACTACAGGTCCTATTCATAAAAAAAGTTGTTTCTAACAACATTTGTTTCTTCGCCACAATTGTCAAAGTGCCACAGAGGGTCATGCTGAATTTTTGGAGGCATTTTGCTGTGACATGCAGCAATACTACATGCCAATTATAAAAAAAATATGTTGTTTCAAACAGACATTTGTTCTTCAAATTGTCTAAAGTGTCTCAAAGGGTGTGGTGCCTGTCATAAAACAGGAATAAGGTAGGACACTGTTAATGGACACATATGCAAAATGACTTGTATTTTTGCAAGATCTTTAACATAGCTATCAATTCCCATTTAATATAAATTAAAAAAAAGAGAATCCAAAGACATGGTGGGATTCCCATCCTATTTTAAAAATTTGTTTTCTAGAAATTAAACTAACTAAAAAACTTGCATGTACTAAATAGCAGATAAAAAAATTCCTCAGACTTGTACACGGAGTACAGGAACACTTGACCATAGTGTAGGTTATTCAGAGGACATGGAGTATGAGCACGGAAAGAGAACAAAGTACAGAGACCATTTCCTTCAGCACGTTGAGTAAAAGTAGAAAAAGAAAGCCAAGAAAAAGGGCACCAGGGTTAGAACAGGAGCGTTAACCAACAGTAATTTCCAGTGAAGCTCAATTGGTCCCGCACTCATACGAGGGGCAAGCGCTGACCCAGGTCTTGACTGGTACTGAGGAAGGCTGGAGTTCTCACACTAATGTCCGTCTTCCGCTTCCGCACTCTGCTTCAGCATGAACAGATTTCGTTGCTCTAGCGTCATCAGGGCATTTTAACCTGCGTGTTAATAATGAACGGACGCCAGCCTGGCTTCTCACCGCACCCACTGTAACTCCGCCCTGGGTCATGCTGTGGCACAGTACAGGTATATCAAAATTGTTCACCCCCAGTTCAACTAAAATTGGAGGTTGAAAGACTCCTTTTCCGGCACTTTTTAATCTGGGGTCGACAGGTTTAATGGCATACTGCGGTCCAGACAGGTTTGTCAATGTCCAGTTCAACTTAAATGTGTTGAATAGACTCCTTTTTCCCCCGGACACTTTTAATCTGGGGGTCAGACAGGTTTAATGTCATACTGCGGTCCAGGACAGGTAAAGTCCAATGTCCAGTTCAACTAAAATGGTGGTTGAAAGACTCCTTTTTTTCCGGCACTTTTTTAATCTGGGGTCAGACAGGTTTAAGTCGATACTGCGGTCAAGGACAAGGGTTTGTCATGTCACAGTTTCACTAAAATGTGGTTGAAAGACTCCTATTTCCACCGGCACTTTTTAAATCTAGGGGTCATGCAGGTTTGGGGCTCATGCCGCGGCGCAGGACAGGGTTTGACAATGTCCAGTTCAATATAAAATGGTTGTTGAAAGACTCCTTTTTTTTTTCCGGCACTTTTAAGTCTGGGGTCAGACCAGGTTTAATGGTCTAACTGCGGTCCAGGAACAGTGTTCTAGTACAATGTCCAGTTCAACTAAAAAGTGGTTGAAAGACTCCTTTTTTTTCCGGCACTTTTTAATCTGTTGGTCAGAACAGGTTTTAAGGGTCATAGCTGTGTCCAGGACGGGTTGTGTCAATGTCCACTTCAACCAAAAAATGGTGGTTGAAAGAACCTCCTTTTTTCCCCGGCACATTTTAATCTGGGGGTCCAGACATGGTTTAATGGTCCATACAGCGGACCAGGACAGTCTAGTCAATGTCCAGTACAACTAAAATGGTGGTTGAAAGACTCCCTTTTTTTCGTCCGTTTTTAAATCTGGGGGTCAGTACAGGATTAATGGTCATACTGCGGTCCAGGACAGATCAAGTCAATGTCCGTTCAACTAACATGGTGATTGACAGACTCCTTTTTCCGGCACTTTTTAATCCTGTGGGTCAGACAGGTTTTAAGGGTCATGCTAGAGCGGTCCAGGACAGGGATTTGTCAAAGTCCAGTTCAACTAAAATGGTGTTCAAAGACTACTTTCTTTCTTCCCGGCACTTTTTAATCTGTGGGACATGCAGGTTTTTTTAGGTCATGCGCTTTCCAGGACATGATATACAATAGTCCAGTTCAAGTAAAAATGGATGGTTCAAATAATACAGACTTTCTGGCACTTTTTAATGATGTGGGTGATGCAGGTTTAAGGGGTCCATTCCTGTGGTACAAGACAGGGATAGTGAATGTGACTTTTTTTTCGTGTCTTTAAATAAGCCTAAGATGTTTGTGCCTTAAATTGTAGCAGGTATCTTCCAATAGACTGTTTGAGGCTGTTAATTCCAGCTTCTCCAGCCCTGTTTGGGTGTAAGAATGAAGGTGTTTATGTAGCTCTCTCCAAAGACTTTAATGTCATCGGAGAAGATGGACTACCAACTATCGAAAAACCTTACTCGATGGTGGGCGAACATCCGCCCGATTGACGATACCAACTAATCGCTCAACACTACTTATCATTGATTTCGGCAATGTACAGTTTTTTATTTCAGATTGCTCAAATTAGAAACCTATAGGAGCGTCACCGCTCATCTCCCATTGGTCCCCAAATAACCACTCCTCTTTTATAACTTAGAGCCAATCAACATAGCTCGCGCCGGGAAATATCTTTTCCCCCTAGAACTGTATGAGAAAGTACTCGCGCTCCTGATATGGCTAAGCAGGACGAGCCCCCGCCGCTGTCAACCAATCAGCTACGTTAACTGCCTTTTTACTGTATTTTTGAACTGTCCCCGCCTTTGATAATGATTGCGGTCAATTTTTCTCCATAGGTTATAATGGGTCCTGATCTCGCTCCTAATTTGACTGGTCAATTCTCCTCCATAATGATAAAATGGCCACATGTCGCTCCATTCTGAATGCTGGTTTATGCCGACCAATCAGAAGAGCTTAAAAACAATTTGAATTACTTTATTTCCCGGCGATTCTCTCTATTGCAATTCCCTATTAGCGCCGATCTCGGCGACAAACGCGTTGTTCGGGGATTTAACTGATTTATTTTTATAGAAGTTTCAGCGCTTTTATCTGATATGTTTTAACACCTAAAAGAAAGTGATTTGTATATATTAAACACTTCATGGCGCACGGCGCTGAGCGCCGAGACTGCATAGCGCCTGATCACTACCACTCCATAAGGCTGACAAAGGGAGAAGTAGCTCGCCTCTGATTGGCTGGGAATAAGCCAAGCCACCGCTATCCCTCACCAAACAGCTCTTTCTGTCCTTTTATAACTGGTATTTTGACTTTTACCGCCTTTGATTTTGGATTGGTCAAAACTTCTCCATAGTTACTAATGGGACACCTGTCCGCTCCTATCTGAATGGTCCAAAACTTCTCCATAGTTTAATGTCTTTGTCGCTCCAATTCTGATTGGCTGGCTTCTGCCGACCAATAGAAGCGCTTAACGACAATTTAAATTAACTGTATTTCTCTGCAATTCACTCTATTGCAATTCCCTATGTAGCGCTGGTCTCGGCGACCAAACGCGTTGATAGGGATTCAAGTGCTTTATTTATTAAAAGAAGTTTTCACAGTCGCTTTATCTGATTATATTTTACACTTAATAAAAATGATTTTTTTATTCATACTCCATGCCGCATGGCGCTGCGAGCCGAGATTGCATTGCGCCCATCTCTCCATAGACTACAATGGGAGAATAGCTCGTGCTCTGATTGGCTATGGATAGCAAGCCACCGCTAAGCTCAAGCCAAATCAGCTTCCTTTTCTGTATTTTTAACTGTATTATGAACTGTCCCCCCATTGATTTTGATAGGTCAAAACTCTCCATAGATATAATGGGTCTTTGTCGCCCATATTCTGATTGTTAATTTCTCTTCATAGGTTAGAATGGGCCACTTCGCTCCTATTCTGATTGGACAATAGTTCTCCATAGGTTTTAATGAGGGGGGGGGTGGGGGGGACCCAAACTGTCACTCCAATTCTGATTGGCTGTTTAATGCGACAAGCATAAGGCTTAAAACAATTATTGAATTACAGTATATCTCCGGCAAATCTCTCTATTGGAATTCCCTTATGTAGCGCCGGTCCTCGGCGACAAACCGCGTTGTTCGGATTTTATTTAATGTATGATTATAGAAGGTTTTCAGCTCTTTTTCAGAGGATATTTTACACTTAATAAAAATGTTTTTTTTTATTCAACTCCATCCGCACGGGCTGAGAGCCGAGATTGCATTGGCGCCACTCTCCATATAAAACAAGGGAGAAGTACTCGCGCTCTGTTTGGCTAGAATGCCAGCCACTGCTACTAACCCAAAATCATCTTTCTTTTTTTTTTACTGTTTTTTGAACTGTCCCGCCGTTAATTCGTTTGGTCAATCGTTCTCCATGGGTTTAATGGTTCACTGCGCTCCTATCTGTTTGGGCCCGGGTTTTCTCCACCAAATGAGAATAGTTTTTCAATTTGAATTACTGTTTTTCCCCGGCTTTTTCCAATACCTAATTCTTGTTTTGCGCCGTTCTAGATTTTTGGAAAGTGATTTTTTTTTTTTATTTTATTTTTTTATGGGGTTTGAGCCTTTTCGAGAATTTTTTCCCCCCTTTTAAAAAAGGGCTATTTTTTGGGAAACATACCCTGCTGCAGGAGCACGCCGGTTTTTCTTCGCGATCTTTTATCGCTTCCCGCATTTACATCTTGTTTTCATTTCCCGCCGCCGCCGACATTTAACCAAAAAAAACCCAGTTCTTGTCAGCTGCCGACCTGCATTTCGCCGCGCTTTGGCGAGCCGCCATCGTACATGCCGGGGTTTTGATGCGCCGCACCCCCCCGGAACGCCCACACCCGCCCCCCAAAACCCGGCCCCCCTTTCCCGCCCCTTCATGCGGGCAAGCGAAATGGCAACCTGCGCCTAACACCCCTCCCTCGTCCACGGGGGGGTTCGGGGCCCGGGGGGCCAGTAACGCCCAAAAAAAAAGGGGGAAAACCCGTTCAACTGTCCCCATAGGTTTTCAAAGAAAAAATTCTAAAGTTACTCATAAACAATTTTGGGAAAAGGGCATATTTGTACAGTACACTACAGAAGGGGGGAAAGGGGGAGGGAAGGAGAGGAAGGGGGAGCGCAAGAAAAAAAAAAAAAGGGGGGGAGACAAGAAAGGGAGGGGGAAGGGGTGGGAAAAGGGGGCACAATAATAGGGGAGTGTATCTCTAAACTGAGAGTTGCCCGCCCGCAAAATCAATACCCTTTTTCCCATCACTCTTCACGGCACTTTGATAAGGGGATAGGGAATACTCTTAAAAAAAGAAAGCTAAAGATATATATGTGAAAGAACAATTCAATCCAAAAAAACCTATGGGATTAAGAAAACACACTCCAACCCTCGACTCGCCCCAGCCAACCCCCCCCCAAAAGTGCAGCCCGAGAATGCCTCGGTAACTGCCAAAACGAACCAGGATCCCAAACACCAGCACACACCCATCAGCCAAAATCGGTACTCCCGGAGTACAGTAAACATCACCCACCCTCCCATTCCCAAAGGTACCTATCCAAAGATTGCATTTTACCTGCTCGGATCTCCTCCATCCTTTGAAGACAGAATATCTCTTTAAACCACTCCACTATAGTAGGGGGTTGTGTAGACCTCCATTTCCTCGGGATGATGGCCTTCGCAGCTACCAGCAGGAAGACTAGCAGACTTCCCTTGAGAACGCGCATAGATACAGGGAGGATAAAGAGGAGCAGAACCGAGGGATCATCTTGCAATCTGATACCTGTGATAATCTCAATTAAGTCCACAACTTTGGCCCAAAAGGGACGAATCTCTGCGCACCCCCACCAGATGTGGGACATTGTGCCAGGTGCTAGCCCGCATCTCCAGCAAGTAGATGGGACCTGGGGATAGAAAGAGTGCAGGAGCATGGGCACCCTATACCACTTTGACAGGACCTTATAGTTGAGTTCCTGAATTCTACAGGAAATAGATGCTTTATGCGTTAAGACGTAGGCTTTGGCCCAATCATCTGCACTGTAGGTGTTACTCAGCTCCCGCTCCCAGCTGACTTGGTAATTCGGTTGATATCAAATGACTAGGAGGATGTTGCTGCACACAGAGTCTCAAACCCGGACAGCGGCCTAACTAAATCTAGCTTCTTTTTATTAACATTAAAAAAATGCCTAAGCTGCATGTACTGAAGCCAGACGTTGGGCGACCTGTTCTGCAATATAACATAGTCCTCGTACCGTTTAAAGGAGGAGGAGGCAGTATAGCCTCTGAAGGTTGCCAGAGCCTTTCCCTGAACATCGCGATACAGCAAACAGGGAATGTTAATGTTTAGGGAAGCGTTACCCTTTAGTTGGGTAAGGGGGCTATTTGGTTCAAAAAGACGATACTGCCGGCTCATAGATCTAAGCAATGAGGAGGTAATTTGTGACACCAGAGGCAACTGGGAAACCGCACATATTAGTCTAGAAGTATCCAACCATGGGACTGAAGATAAGGGTACACCACACATCTCCTCCTCCATTCGTATCCAGCTCTTAGTACTCGTGTGGTGGAATCCATCCAATATCCTAGCAGCAGCCGAGGCTACATAGTACAGTTTGAGATCCGGAAGCGCCAGACCTCCCCTCTCCTTTGTACTAACCAAGACTTACCTAGCAATCCGAGGATTTTTATTGGCCCACACAAATTTTTTTTTTTTTTCGTATTCAAAAAAGCTTTATTGAGAAACATAAAAAAGGAACATCAGGACAAAAATATACATCCGTCATGAGATCACTAAATTGACAATGAAACATATATGAGAGCAGATCTTATGCACACATAAATGATCTTAACAGTAGTGAACATACGATAGTCCAGTCCTGACATGCGTAAATAGAAAAGAACAGGAGAGAAAAAAACAAAAAGAACATCTCCCAAACTAAACCAAAATAAAAATTCTAACAACACACAGAATTGTAAACAGTGTCGTCAATGAGTCCATAAACAAAACTCAAGGTACCCGCATATAATCATCTGCAAGTATAAAGGATAAGCCCACTATCAGATACGGACCAATGTCCAGAGAAAAGAGTCAAGCCAGCATTAGGGTAGATCAAGACAAGCCTACATAATCAGGTATATGTGGCAAAGTCAGAGGAATTAGTAAAGACATCCCAGTCTCTCCACACTGCAATCCATCTCTCCCTCCTATGACTGTTATCTGAGCTCAGTTCTTCCATACGTTGAAGGAGGAAGATCTCTCTAAACCAATCTGAAAGAGATGGGGGCGTGACCGATCTCCAGAGTCGGGGACTTAGGGCCCTAGCCGCCATAAGCATAAAAACCACTAAACTGCCTTTCAGATCGGAGGTGGCAATGGGGATCATGGAGAACAGGAGGACAGTGGGGTCATTTTGTAGCTGCAGACCCGTAGCAGCTTTAATTATAGCAATCACTTTGTCCCAATAGGCATATATGCTTGGGCAGTGCCACCAAATATGAAGCATGGACCCTCCTGGCTGACCACACCGCCAGCTCCGATCAGGGACAGAAGGATACAGTTTGTGCAGTAAACTGGGCACCCTATACCAACGGGATAGAATTTTAAAATTTAACTCTTGTAAGCGGCATTGGGTTACAGATTTATACGCTAAGGTGTAAGCCTGAGCCCACTCCTCCTGTGAGATAGGTCTCTGAATCTCGAGGCTCCAGCTGTTTTGATAGGAGGGAGGTGCAGTTGTCAATGACTGAATAATCAGATTGTATATTCATGAAATCAGGTGAGGGGTTTAGACTTGGCGGGACCAAATTCAAAAATTGGGAAAGTTCTTAGCAGACGCAGCTTCCTTATTCAAGGCATAAAAGTGTCGATCCGCACCTGTTTTCAACCATCCACCCATAAAAGCTCCTAAAATTTTCTACAAACCCCACCCAAGGTTTCAAGGGGACGCTGTCAAATCCTGTAAAATTCGAGAGGGTAACACCTCTATGGGGGGAACTCCCGGTGGACCAATGCAGGGGTTTCCCCAAATAGGGGGCAGGGGGCCGCAGGGGAGAAAGCCCACGTGCGGGTATGGATTCCCCCATGTTTGGAGCGGGGTTTGTGAAATTGGGGTTTGGGGCCTTAACTCGACCTGTAACTAGTAATCCAGCCCGGGAAGGGCCAGAGGGAGGTCGACTGATGGGTTCCTTAATTGGATCCAAACCTTAGATTCCTTTGATGGAACCTCCACAAACCCAGCTGCTGGGCAGCTAATATCCTTTCCCTGTCAGGAAGCTAACCCCCCCTCTAAATTTTTTCGAATTTGGTATTTTAGCTATTTATTTTTTTTTACCAAACCCAAAAAAGGCCCTACAGCCTTAACTAGACCCTTAAAAAAGAAACCTGGTAGGACGATAGGGACCGTTTGAAACAGATATAGAAGCCCGGGGGGGAAAAATTATTTTTAAATTTTTATTCTACCCAGCCAAAAGAAATCCTTTCTGTCCCATCTAGTCAGATCAGTCAAGATAAAACCTAAAAAGGCGCAAAATTCGATCAAAGTCTCATTTGGTTTGCTGGGTAGGACCCCCAAGGGATTTTAACGATTTCCCCCTCCAGCGAAGGGGAACCTGTGTCTAAGATATAAAATGTCCCGATCCTCGTTTTAAAAAGGCCTAAAGCTACACTTTTCCCATCAATTGCCCTTAAAATTACTTAAAAGGACCCGAATTTTTCAAAAACCCCTTCTTAAAGTTGGGGCCAAGAGAGACAAGGGCTGCTTTGAGATCCCGCAAGAGGGGCATCCGCAAACGCTGAGAAATTTGTGATGCTTCCCCGGGCAACTAAAAGCCCTTTGATATCCGGGTTGGACCCTTATAGCTTAAAAAGGGTTTGCTCCAAATGGCACGTAGAAAATTTGGGAAAAGGGGACCCCCCTGCCGGGTCCCTTTTTTTCCGGGAATATCCAGCTTTGGGAGGACAGAGATCCGTTAATCCGGATTTTGGGGAAAGGGGGCGTTCAAAAAGGGGCCCCTTTATGCGTTTGGAAAAATCTTAGGCCGATGCCAATGCCCTTCGGGCACAAAACCCCCAAAAATTTCCCAATCAACCCTGTCATTTGGCCTGAGGGGGAAGGGAAATTTTTAAAGGGGTGTTTTTTCCCGGGCCTCAGACCCGGGGAAAAAGCCCACTTGATCCAAAAGTATAAAGTCACTCAGGTTTCCTTTTCATTTCCTTTGGCAATAAGTTTGGCAAAAAGTTGGTTCAGTTTTAAGGGGGAAAAGAAAAAGGGGTTCAAATAGCTTGGGCAAAGGAGGGGACCCTTGGGCCCCTTCGGGATTACTGAAACATGGGCCCGGAGAAAGGGGGGGCGGGGAAAAACGCTGCAAAGCAGATATCGAGTTAAATAGTCCACATGGGAGGCAGGACTCCCCGAGAGCGTTTTGAAAACTTTGCATGTACCCATCGGGCCCCCGGGCTTTTCCCGGGGGGCAAGGCTGATAGGGCCCAAATTTTCATTTCCCCTTCGATTTAGAAAGGTTCCTCCAAGCACTAAGTTACAGAGGAGATCCTGGGGAGGGCTGTCTCAGATGGGAAATTCCCAGAGCGAAGCGCCTTTTTTGCGGGAGGCATTGAAATTAAGTAGGTTAAAAAAGATTGGGGTAATAGCCCTTTAAAGGTTTCCAGGATTTCAGGGGTCTTATGAACAAATTTTTAACTGAATGATTTTTTAATAGCAGGGAAAAACCCAAAGGGGGGCCCGGGTTTTTTTCCCTCAACCCCGGCCCAGAAACCTCCCTTCGGTTTTGTTGCCCCCAAACCTTAAAATGAACAAGAGAAAAAATTTTTTATATCTCTTCGCTTCTGGTCTAGGTTTCCCCAGAAATGTGGGTGAGGGATTTGCACAAAACCCTAAAGTTTCCTCCCTTTTTTTAAAAAGGTTTTATGGGAAGCCTCAGCTATGGGCCAGTTTAAAAGAAACCCTTCTAGTTTAGCATGGCTTCTTTTTTCCCAACCTCCCCACCATTTTTAAATTAGAACCCCTCTCATCACCGCTCTTTAGTCTTTCCCTTTTCACCGGGGGGGGCGTCAAAAATCAGAGGAATAAAAAACCCAAAAAATGCCCTGATGATTGGGTCAGCTGGGAAAGGGACAAAGGGCGTCATCAAAAAGGGGACCTTTTGGGGTTCGCCAAGTGAAGGCACCACAAATTCCCCTATTGGGCCCATAAAAGGGCCCCACAGTAAAACGGGGGCAGGGTCAACAGTAAAAATTTTGCCGATAGGGGCCCCCCTTTGACGTTATTTTAAAAAAGTTGTGCGGGAAAAACATATTAAAAATCCTGCGAAAGGTTTTCATGTGGGTGAGAGAAGAAGTGTAATCTCGTGGCGCGGATGCAAAAAGCCCCCGAAACGTCACAAAAATTGGATATCGGGGAGAAATCTTAAATTACTTTTTAAATTTTGGGCTCATTAAAAATGCAGATTTACCCATGGAGGAACTACCGTGTTTTTAGTCCCAAAATTTTAAAGTCTCCACACACTCAGAAACCCCCTGATAAAAGCTTTTAAAAATAAATCCAATGTTTTAATGAGGAAAGAAAAACCCTGATCGTGGTTTGGGGAAGGTACAATTTTAAACAAGGGTGAAGATGGGCTTTTATGTTTGCATTTTGACAAATAAGTAACGGGCTTCCCTTTCCTTTTTAAACCCCCAAAAAACTCCTTTTTTTGGAGTGTTTGTAACAGAATTCTACACCTTTCGATTTAGCAAAAGGGGTTTTACTGAAATGGCCCCCAGGGGAAAGAACCTTTTTGGGGAAGGTGGGAAACACAATCCCCTTGGAAATGGGTTTTTCTTGAATGAAAAAGATATGAGATTTTTTGCCTGTGCATAGCGTATAATAAAAAAACCTTTTCTCTGGGGGGTTTTAATCCCCCTTTTCATTAAGGGGGTTTTAAATTTTTTTGGGACCATGGTCCAAACTGACAGATATCGCTTGAAAAAGGGGGAGGGGAAACCCACCTCACCACCCCAAAAGACCCATTGAAACCCAAAAAATAAACCAAAAACAGTGGGAAAATCAAAAATGTAAAACAAATGGCCAAATACCATCAAGGTAAACCTGTAACGGCCAAACTGCAGGAGCAGGGAAAAATGCTCTAGATTAAACCCAAAAACCCTTTAAACGTAAACCTATGTGGGGGGTTTAAAGGGGAAGCACGGAGCCCAAAGGAGAGAGCTCAACTGTTTTAAAGAAATCATAGTTGGAACATAGCAAAGAGCAAAAGGGAAAGACAAAACAACATCAGAAATGTCTAATATGGGCCAGCTGTTGAGAATATCAAAACATGAGGCAGGAAAGCTGGCAACGGTAGAAAGGGGAAGAAGAGGAAGGGGAAGAAGCAAGGACATAGCGGAGAGGAAAGAAGGAAGGGAGGAGAAAAGGGAAGGGGAGAGGAGAGGGAAAAAAAGGGGGAGATGAAGGGAGAAGAGGAGAGGGGGAAAGGAAAAAAAAGGGGAGGGAACAACGGGAAAGGGTTTTTTAGTGCTGCATATCTGTTTTCTGTAAAATATCAAGACAATTTGGGAACCCGGAAAAAAAGGGCAGGGAAAATACCCAAGAATCGACAGAGTTCAATGTCCAGAAAAAATAAGCAACCAAAAGGGGGGGAAACCGCCCAAAAAAAAATATAGGGGAATAAAGAAGAGCCCCATCCATTGGAGGACGAAATACCCTCCGCCGGGCCCCGGGAACCCCCCAATCAAATATCTGCGCCCCTCGCGGCTTTTTGGGTACCAGACGGGCCCCGGGCGCTTTGGGGGGCGTAGAGGAAGCCGAGGTCTTAATTTAAAGGAGGGAAACCCGACGGGGGACTCCGAATCTGGTAAAAAGAACTGCGGCAAGTTCAGGGCTGTCAGGAAAGCTGGAAGGTCCGGGAGTCGACGGGAAAAACCCCCATCTCCTCTCCCCTCGAACTTTGGGGGGAAAAGGGGTAGCCCCATCTGTAAAGAAAATTTTTACGTTGCTGAAGGGATCGCTAGGGGGGGTTTTTAAAAGCAGCTCGCATCCGTAACTTCGTCGGAAAGGTCCGGAAAAATAGACAAAAATAACAAAACTCAAACGTAAAGTCTCGTCGAAGGCCCCCAGCCTTCTTCAAAATTTTTCCCTTTTCCCAAGGGAAAAAATAATGCACACGGCAAATTAAAAATCCTGTGGGCGGGAGGGGTTTCCCGGGTTTTTGGGGCCCGCAGGCCCGATGAGCCCTATCGATCTCAATGTGGCTGTCCACTGCTCTATTCAACAGAAAGTTAAATATCTTCATAAGAGTCAGTACAAGGTCCTGGGTTTTGACAGACTCCGGTAGACCTCTAATACGAATATTGTTCCTTCTGTTCCTGTTTTCCAGATCGTCAATCTGATCTGCCAGTAGTTGATGATCAGTTGTATGCTTGGAAAGAGAGGAATGGATATCGGCAAGGGAGCGTTGTACAGATACCTGAAACGCTTCAAGGCTTTGAACCCGGGACTGAATTGTTGAGATGTCAGTCTTAACCACCTGTAGATCTTTGCCCCAGGCCTCTTTGAGATCCTTGGTCAGTGCCGTCAGGTCGCTCTTAGTAGGTAGCAAAGACAGCAGCGCTTGGAGTTCGGGATGGCCCTGCAGCACTTCTAGAGCTTTTTCTTTGGGTATGGTTGAAGATGCAGAGGGCGCTACCTGAGAGTCAGATAGACGGCTCGCGATCGGTGGATCCGTCAGAGACTGCTTTAGCATGTGGAGGGTGGAAGCTGCACACCGAGGACTGTCATATATGCTGGATTCTTGTGGGGAACCCAGAAGATGTGAAGGATAGTCCATAGATGGATCCAACCCTGCTTCCTCCCAAGGAACATGGACAGCCTCAACCACGTGGGGGCTCAGGTAGCCACAGAGGTGCTGACCACTGGAGCGAGGTGATGGGTCAATGGAGCGCCTGGCAGTTATTGTGCCTGTATGCGGGCTCTGCTGGGAAGAATGGCCAGAGTCACTGAGATTGACACCCAGAGGCCCCTTGTGAAGACAGGGGGGAATGAACCCATATTTGTGCAGGGCTGTTAGGGATTGAATCAGGGGGGAGATGCAGTTCCTCCATCTCTTCCCTGCAGCAGAGCAGGGGATGAGTGCACTCCAGTGGCCACCTCCCACACAAATTTTTTAATACTTTATTAAGTCTGAAAAGGACTTGGAGTCGAACGGATAGTTGAATTAATCGGCAAAATATCATCTTACAATATTGATTCTCCTATCCATGAGAAATCTTGCCTCCCATTTAGAAGATCCCTTCAGCGTTAGGAGCAAGGGGAGAAAGTTCAGTTCAAATATTTATCTCTTTGGGTGGAATCCTGACTCAAGATAAACAACGATTTTTAGCCAGTTAGGGAAATTAATTCCAACTCTGACAGTTTGGGCATCCATGGAAACATGCATGGCTCTACTCTTCGAATAATTCACTTTAAAGTTACTAAGTACCCTGAAGCTTTCTATTACCAGCATCAGGGCAAGAAGAGAAAAATAGCGGGCGAGTGATATACAGAAGTCAGTCATCAGCAAATGCCGCACACTTGTACTGCGATCCCTTAATAACAATCCCCTCAATGTCCTCCGATGCCCTGATGCCGGCAGTAGATACTCCATGGCTATAACATAGAGGAGAGGGGAAAGGGGACATCACTGTCTGGTTCCATTTCGTATTTCTAGGGGCTCAGACAGAGATCCATTTACCCTAATTTGAGCTGACGGGGCATCATAAAGGGCAAATATTTTTTGCTTCATCAGGGGGTCTACTCCGGCGCCCGACAGCGCAGATTCCAAAAACCCCGAGTCCACCCTGTCGAACGCCTTTTCAGCGTCCAATGATAAAAGCATCAAAGGGACCCGCCGCCGCTGGGCATAATGGATGATTAAAAAAGTTTTTAGGGTATTATCCCTAGCTTCCCTGGTGGGGACGAATCCCACCTGATCTAAGTGAATGATATCAGGCAGAACCTCAGAGAGCCTAATCGCCAGGAGTTTTGCATATAGTTTCGTGTCCGTGTTGAGGAAGGAAATGGGCCTATAGCTTGAGCACAATAAGGGGTCCTTATCTGGCTTCGGGATCACCGTCAATACTGCCTTTAAGAAAGCCGGAGGAAAGGGTTGTTCCTGTGAGACCAAATTAAAAGAAGCCAGTAGAGGCTCCGATAACTCAGTCTTTAACAGTTTATAAAACTTAGCTGTAAACCCGTCAGGGCCAGGACTTTTCCCCATTGGCAGGCTGGCAATCGCCTGATGTAACTCCGCTTCCGAGAATGGGGATTCCAACTCCTGGAGTCTATCACGAGGAACACTCTTGAGAGCAAACTTATCCACAAACTCCCTCAACACAGATGGGTCCCCCCGCTGCCGCAGGATGTTTTACAGTTTACTATAAAAGCTCCAAAAGCAGCTCAAAATATTGGGGGTTAGGTGCGTGATGGCCCCCCTGCTATCTTTGATAGAGGGGATGTATAGCGATGCTCTCCTGTCCCTAAGGGCCCTAGCTAACAGCCTACTTGGCTTATTGCTCCACATGTAGTATGAGCAAGCACAAATTTGCTTGTATCTAGCCGATTTCTTATCAAGGAGCAGCCGAATTTCATGCCTGATTTGCAACAGGTCACGAAAGTCAGTCTCAGCTAGAGTGGATTTGTGCGAACTCTCCAGAGTGGCAAGCTTGGCTAAAAGGGACGCAAGCTTGGCCGCCGCCTCCCTCTTAAGTCTGGCACCGTGTTTAATTAAGAGTCCCACGTGCCACGCACTTAAAGGAGTTGTCTCCCCACAGGGTTTCAAAGAATGAAAAGAAATTCTCTGTCACTTCCTGGTTCAGACTAATTTGCAAAAAACTCCTTGCTTGTAAAAGCATAAGCTCCGTGCTTTCAGATGCTAATTAGATTAGATTAGCTTCTCAAACTACGGGAAAAGGACTTCTTATCTGATCCCAAAACAAAAGCCCTAATTACAGAGCTGTTTACTTGAGATAAATCAAGCTTTTTACTGTCTGGCAGCACAGGACACTGACTGACACTGCAGACCTGTGTGATGACTCACTCTCTGTTATCTCATTGAACAAACAGCCAGAGATTTGTTTACAGGTCAGTTACTGAGGGAACTGAAATAGCCAGGGAGGTAATAAATTCACTTGTATCTCTTTAGGGAAAACAGAGGAACAATGCAATATATTTGGAAAATGTCTTTATTTTGTGTTCCCTACAATTTGAAAGCTATTCTTTGTAGCGGACAACCCCTTTAAGCAATTCCCATTTGTACTGACTAGAGGTTGGATCAT
Source organism: Phyllomedusa bahiana (assembly GCA_025379985.1). NCBI lineage: Eukaryota > Metazoa > Chordata > Amphibia > Anura > Hylidae > Phyllomedusa > Phyllomedusa bahiana. The sequence continues at coordinate 90,138 of JAODAL010011470.1, forward strand.
TTTCGTGATCCTTGACAAAGTTTTTAATCATTTGAGAAAGATCCGCAGCACAGAACGAATCATTTAGAAGAGATTCATTAAGCCTCCACAAGAACGTTTTCCTAGTCTGGTTCGGCAGAGACAGCTCGCAATGTACTGGAGCGTGGTCCGAAAGAAGTATGTTACCATTACTAGCTCCCTCAACCTGGGGCAGGAGGGCATGTTGTAAAAAAATATAATCTAAACGGGAATAGCTCTTATGCGGGTGGGAGTAGAATAGTAATCCTTTACGTTGGGATTCAGGAGCCTCCATATGTCACATAATTGTAATTGATGCAGGAGTCTATGTATTTTGTTTAATTTATTAAAGGAGATAAAGAGTGCCCTTTCGTGGTATCTACCTCTGGCTGCAGTGTAAGATTAAAATCTCCGCAGAGAATAATCCTGCCCTGGGCAAACCTCGTTAGCTCATCAAGGGTAGAAGAAAAGAAAGAGAGCTGGCCACTATTTGGGGCATATATATTAGGGGGTATCCCTTCTATCCCTCTTTCTCTCCCTGCCCTTCTGTGTTCTCACCGATCTCTGTTTCCTGGTATGAGGTGTGGACACACAGAAGATGCTGGCCTGTCAATCACTGGCCACAGTCGTGATAGGGCCATTCCCAGCTATTTCCCCATGTGTTGGAACAGCATCAACAGGGGAATGGAAAAATAAGTAAACTTTTTTTTGAGTCTGTGCCTTAAAGGGATTGTGTCGCTACAAAGATCATGTCTCAGATTATGGGGACAGTAAAAATAAGCACTTTTGTAATTGGGTTGCATTACCTCAGTCACTTGGTTAAGCAGTTATGAGCTTTTCTGTAAATCTGTATTCTATTTCTGCTGCTGCTGGTCAGGACATGCCCCCTGGACGGATCCTGCCCCCCTAGACACGCCCCATGCGCTGTGATTGGCTGGCTGACATTTCATTCAGCCTGTTGAGATACACCCCCAGACACGCCCCCTGTGCTGTGATTGGCTGCCTGCACACTCTGTGTTTACTCCCCTCTGAGCTGTTAAAACCAAATGTAAAACCAAAGGCTGCTGCCTTTATACTCCTCTCCCAGCTCTAGGGTGAATGATTTGGCTAATTACTGACTGTTTAAGTCACAGATCCCCTCATATAACACAGTGTGACATCCTCTGTTCCCTCCATATATCACAGTCTTCTGCCTGCTAACAGAGGGAGGGCAGTGTACATTCCTCCATATACCACAGTCATAGTCTCCTGCCTGGTAACAGGGGAAGGAGGGAGGACAGTGTGCTTCCTCACATGTGTTTCATCAGTTCAGGCTGTGTGTATAACTGGTTATAGCACAGCAAGGAGCTTGTGCAGCCTGAATCTCTGCAGACACAAGAGAACACTGCAGGAGGCTGCAGATCTCTTCTCTCCAGACATCCTTTTGCTTCGGCTGCCTCACACAGAATGATGATGTCACAGTTCTTCAGTGAGGGGAGACACGACTCCTGGGAGGAGAGACACGCCTGCTGACAGGAGAGAAACGCCTCTGGATTTCAAAATCAATCTCAGAGAATCAGCTGAAGAGCCCAAACAGTTCAAACGATAAAACCCCTTTAAAATAAGAAAAAAAGAAGGAAATTCATGCTAAATCACACTAAACATTTGACATACATTCCGATCATAATGTCGGTAAGGGTGTATGAAGTGGGTTAATTACAGCTGCCACTAGTAGTGATTTAACCAATTAGATGCCGTAGTAAACACAACCAAAGCAACTAATTGATTAAAAGATGGGACCCAGTCAGCACCCACTGTAGGGTGTCGACCATTTGCCATAGCAACCGTAGGCCTACTGAAGACCTTTATGGCTGCCAATGTAGTAATACTATTAGGCGAGTCATATTAGAATGCTATTCTGCAGTACAATTGTATTACAGAATAATGTAAAAGAGATTTTGCACCCTTACAATAATAATAACAATCATAATAATTTAAAAATATGAAGAAAAGTAAAAGTTCAAAACAACTTTCTTTTGCCAAACATTAAGCACATTTGACAAAGTCTGATCTATTAAAATACAACATTATACAGCATTATTTATCCAGTACCATGAGTAGCACAGAAAAAAAATACCCAATGACAAAATTGTGATTCTTTTTTGATCATTTTTCATTCCCCAAAAATTTGAATAAAAAGTCACATGTATCCCAAAATATTATGAATAAAAACTACAATTCAGCCCACAAAAAAAAACTGTCACTCGGGTTTTGTGAATGGAAAAATAAAAAAGCTACCACCCTCAGAAAATGGGACCGCAAAGCAAATATTAGAAAAATATATCAGTCTGACTACATGATAAAATAAATAACGCAGTTGGTTCCAGCAATATTACAAAAATACTACATGTAGTGGGTATAAAAAAACAAGGTAAAAACCCACGCGTTTTGGGTGGATACCATGAACAAGGGTGAGTTATATGCCTGAAATGCATAGGTTTTTACCTTGTTTTTTTTATACCTTCTCCATGTAGTATATTTGTTTAATAAAGCTCATCACTTTGTCATATTGCTGGAACCAACTATGTTATTTGTATTAAGAAATCCTGCGACTGGGGATTGGATTCGTGCAGACAATGAACTGAGCAACAGGGAGAACCAGGCGGCAAGCCTGCAGCAATCAGGGTGAGCTCCAAACACATTTAACAGTTAAATGATAAAACACAGTGTTTTAAACACATATCAGTTATTATGTAGAATTACTACCTGAGGAAGCAGACTACATCTAGTCTGTGAAATGTGTTGTTTTAAAATTTTCTACTTATGGTATACATTTTCATCAATAAGGATAATACATTCAAATTCATCCCTTTGATTGTATTGGGTTGAATTAAGCGCCAAAAAAACTCCCAAATTTATCCATTTTAAATTTCTTTTAACAAATTTGCGGTAGTGCCTGATAACGGATTAAGGGAGCGGATGTACAGGACTATCTACAGGACCAGTGTCATGGGGGCTGGCGCAGGTGCTGTCACCTCCCGCAGCCGCCCCCCTGCCCACAGGGGGTGCCGCAGCTCCCCGCGACCATCCCCCTGCTGCCCGGCCCCTGGCGCCGGCTCACTTACCCGTCCACGCTCCTGTGCACGCTGCTCCTGCCTGTCCCGGCTGCCGCGTGCGTACCTGCTGCTCAGGGCACGGGCGGGCCGGCTGGTCTGGATTTAAAGGGCCAGCGCACCGGTAATTAGTCTATTTCCGGCCGCTGGTTCTATATAAGGAATACACCCCCAGCACTCTCTGTCAGTTTGTTGGTGTGCGTTAGAGAGTCTAGAGTGTATTGGAGTTCCATTTGACTACCTGTGTACCAGTCCGTTCCCCTACGTTTCCTGACCTTGCCTGTTTACCGCCTGTCCTGACCATCTGCCTGTCTCTGACCATGAACCTCTGCCGCCTGCCCTGACCTTCTGCCTGTCCCCGACTACGTCTCTGGATTATGATTCTGTACCACACATTACCCCGGCCGCCATCGCAAGCAAGTCACGTCAGGGGTAGCGACCTGGTAGCCTCACGCCGCAGCAAGTCCATCACTCTTTGTGGCGGGCTCTGGTGAATACCGGGGGCTACTTAGACTCCGTTCCCTGGCGTGGCTTAACTATCATCGCTTTCGGTGGTCCAGCGAATCCACCAAACCCGTTACAACCAGGAGTTCATACAAACCTTTACTTGAGTTGTATCAATAACCTGTACAACCAGCTCAGGTGAGCAGATACCCTGACCTTCTGGATTATCCAACTGGTATTTAAATTCATTGCACTCTTTGTGCTTATCTCTCCTTCTTCTGCCTTTGAACTTGTTTAAATATATTTAAATTTCAGTGGAGCGACCATGGCGTAAGCCTCCATACACCTACATGGTGAATCTCCAAAATGAGGAACATTACGCCTTTTGAGCATACATTTGATCAGTCATAATCAATAGTACTTCTGATCTGCAGAAAATGAATGCGGTATATGGATTTTCAAAAATTCCATTTGCAGAACATCTATTCCTATTTCACACAGTATTTCACTGTAGACTCTTAGGCAGGGTGATTTAAGCGTCCATGCAAGCCAAATTTCTGCAGTACGTTGTTTCTGTGATTCAGTAATGTTTGGCTGGTTACTTGGATGGAGGATTTCTACTTCAAAAACCAAATACGGTGTTAGGGGCAGCGCAGAAGATACCTCCTAATATGGGGAGTAGTGTTATATAAGACAACAGGCAGCCCGCTGCAGATCAAATAGCAGAGCATGAAGAATTCAAAATTACATTATATCATGGAACTGTTCCTAATCCATAACCAGGATCACTAGTCTGAATGACTGTATGTATCAGAATGTGAAATATTTCTTGGGTTACTACGTTATAACAAATTTGCTATTTGTAACAGTACTTAAGGTCGAGTCAAATACTTGGGTCAAATAGACAATATATAACATTGTTAAGGGTTAAATAAAGACAGGATTGTGGCACAAAGAGATCAGAATGGGACAGTGGAAGAATATCGGAAACATAATTAAAGATGTGTGGAGTTGTGTGCAGAAACAGATGCAAGACAGGTTGGAACAGAAAAATAGATTAGGTCATGGTGTTGGTATATGATGAGGAAGAGGAAAGTGAGATGTGAGTGGTGACAGGACACAGAGTGTCAGGACATAGAGGGATTAGAGATTATTCTGACCATGACTGCTGTGCTTGTTAATAATTGTTGCCTGTCATGCTGGAACTCTAGGTCATGGAAAAACTTTCTTTTTCCTCAGCAATTATATTAGTTACCTGCCAACAACATAGATGACTGCTCTTATCCAGCTGACATTTGAATTATTAAAGAGCTTTTAAAGGGGTCTTCTCACCACATTGATTAGCTTTAAACATGTTGGCAAAGATAAATGAAGACTATTACCAAATACATTGCTGTTCTTATTCTGCTTCTCTTCAGAATTTGGAGCAGAAATCATCAGCTGATTGTTTATAGAAGTTTCTCTAGTTACCGTTTTACTGTTTTAGCAGCCCAGGCCAGGATGGTGGCGTCACTACCCACTTTGTCTTATCAGCAGCACAGGAGTTTGTTTATCTTTGTTACTGACAAACTTGAACCCTTTGGAGCTTTGTAGCCTTTTGCCCTGCTGTTAAAACCCCTCATTCACCAATTTCCCTCTAACAGTTTCAGCTAGGAATAGCAGAGCTGATATACCTGTCACATCTACAGAACCACCTACAGCCTGAACAGGAAGCAGGAGCCTAAAGCTGGCTTTAAAACTACCTGGCCATGAAACAGCTTGGTGAGAAAACTCCTGCAACCCCAAAACAAAATAAATCACTGGGAAATGCTGTGACTCTATGATGTGTATGCATTCAGCTCTGCTGACCACCTGAACAAGAAGGAGAACCCCCTTAGCTTTCTATGTAAAGAAATCAGTTTTAATTAACACTGCAGCTTTTTTATTTTAAGGATCAGTGGTGGTCCTGGCAGTCAGATGCCACTGATCAGCAAGTGCATAGTATAGAAATGTGCCAGCCCCTACCAAGGTGGGAAAATTATTTACTTAAATGAATATTCTTATCTCATTAATTTAGTTTTAAACGTGTAGACAAAGGTAAATAAACATTGTTACCAAATACACTGCTGTTCTGATTTTGCTTGATTTAAAGAAAGAGCAGTTTTTATCTCTTGGTTGTTTACAGTTGCTTCACTAGGTTACCAAACATCTTTCTCTGCTCTAGCAGTGGCTAGACTGGTTTCATCACTTGCTGCTGTGTGATAACAGGATGGCAGCTTACTAAGAAACTTTAACCCTTTAGAGTTAGACACAAAGAGAGAGCGCTGCCAGGGCTGCAGAGTGAAACTGTTATCTTTGTAAGCATATAAACAGATAATGTTGTGACTATTAAAGAATCATCACATTCGCTTTCAGTTTCCTCTCATGACAAATACAGCTCTGCTAGCTCACAATTATATCCAGATTTCCTGCTTGGACAGAATGCAATCCCTCAATTACCAATGTCCTTCTAGTAGGCACAACTAGGAATAAGAGCTAGTCTGACTATGCATGGAGCGATCCCTCATGTCGGCCCTGTCAGCCCTGACCCCATGCTGGTATCTAGAGATGAGCGAACAGTAAAATATTTGAGTTGAACTTCGATCAGTAGTGGTGTTAAGTTCAAGGTTCGATTCGAACTCGAACCCCATTAAAGTCAATGGGAGAAGATGGTCGGGTTCATTTTTATACAGGTGAGGAGAAGCTGGAATTACCATCATTAACAGTAAACTGGATACGTGGAACAACTTAGTGAAGAAAATTTGTCTCTAAGAATCACAGAAAAAATTGAGAGGCTAAAATCCGTCATTCCTTTCAATGGCTAACTGAAAAGATAAGGACAGCTTGCAAGCTGGGGCGTAGCTATAGGAGATGCAGCAGCTGATATGCGGCCCTGCATCCTGAGGGGGCCCATAAGCCCCTTAGAAGACACCGGTATTGGAAGTGGCACATGGTAACTGGCAGGAGCCCCATTTCACTTTTTGCACCAGGGCCCAAGAACTTCATGTTACGCCTCTGCTTGCAAGCTTTGTACATGTGATATATGTGGTGGCAGCAAAAACATCCCAACGGGAAACATGGAGGTTCAGCTGGCAGGGCCGTAGTTATAGGGTGTGCAGTGGTAGCAGCCGTTATGGGGCCCTGCATCCTGAGTGGGCACAAGAGCCCCATTGACACATAAGAAGACACCGGTATTGGAAATGGCACATGGTAACTGGTAGGGATGCCAGTAGGGCAGTACTCCTGTTGGGGCCCTATTCAAAAAGGGGCCCACTGATATGTTAAAAAATAGGAACTAGCAATGGGAGGGGGCCCCATTTGACTTGGCTGTATGGGGCCCTGGAACGGTTAATAGATGACTCATGGCAGCCCTGGTAACGGGGGGTGGGGGCCCATTTCACTTTTTAGACCAGGGCCCAAGAACTTGAACTTACGCCTCTGTAGGCTGGACTAGATTAGAAGCCAGTACCATTGGTGGCAGCGAGAACATGGCAATGGGGAACATGGAGGTTCTGGTTTGACTAGATTAGACGGCAGTATCATTGGTGGCAGCGAGAACATGGCAATGGGGAACAGCGAGGTTCAGAATAAAAGGACATAGTGCATTTGGTAGTAGTACAGGTGGAGGCATTTAAAAAATATTTGGAGGGCACAAGGAGGAGAAAGAGGTGTATGCAGTGCACATCAAGGTAATACAGGTGTATATTTCAAAATAAATTCAGCCATAAGACTTGTAAATCTAGCTGTTGGCAGCAGAAGAATACAACTTGTAGAAGCAGCAGGCAAAGGAACTACAGACATGAGATGTAGTGTAGTTTAAATGTGTATTTCACATTGTCAACAAGACGTGCTACAGTTTACTAGTCCGTGACATCGGCAACCGGGGCAACAAAATGGTCAGAGATCCACGCTTGATTCATTTTTATAAATGTCAAACAATCCACATTTTCAGGGGCAAGACGGATACATTTGTCAGTTATCACCCCGCCAGCTGTGCTGAATGTGCTTTCTGAGGTAACGCTGGCTGATGGGCAGGATAAAACTTCTGTGGCGTGTCGAGCAAGCTCAGGCCATTTATCCAGTTTGGACACCCAGAAGTTGAATGGGTCCAGACTAAGTCAAAAAACATTGATGTTGAGCTGCAGGTAGTCGGTGATAACCACTGAAGAACATATTGGGGCGCTGTTCAATAATGAGATGCACAGAGAACTGGACAAGCAATGACAGGCCTGACGGTCCTGCGACTGACAATGTGCTCGCTTGTGTGTTGTCCAGAGCACTGGAAGGAGTACCTTGTCTCACACCTCTATCTCCACTTTCTACTCCCTCCTTGCTCGTTATTTCCATCTCTATTTCCCCACCATGTTCAAAAGCAAATATTATAGCTCGTGTGGGGGCACAAGATATATGTAGTAAAAAAAGAGAGAAGTGTATGTATGTTGTTTTATATATATATATATATAAATATTTATATATATATATAATATATATATTGTAAGGGATCAGCTCGGTGGTGGGATAATGCAGGACCAATCTTTGCATCCATTTAAACGGTCAGGCGTTTGTTTTAGCCTTGCACCAATAGCAAACAAAACGTAGGCTTAACTTCAGCCAAGACGGAGGGAAAACAAAACAGTTCTACACAGTCCATGCTGGACACTTACAGTCCTGTGTCCAGATCAGCCTTCAAGCTTCCTAGACTCCACCTGAGACCGGTGTGTAGTCTGTTCCTGGGAACTCTGCAGCGCACACACCACCACTCTTTCCCAGCTTCACAGACACAAAATCACTTTCCCCCCAATCACCTGACCTCCAGGCTTACATAGAACAATCAAGACCTGGCCTGGCCCTGGAGATGTGGGAGCAGTCATCCCACCCGACTCTTTGACTGCTCCTGTGAAAACCTGACCCAGACTACTTGCTGTGCAAGCATACTAACCATATAAACGTGTATCAGTAACCTACCGCCGCTGACACCTGGAATTATTGGTTTTCACCTCACCAACGTACCTCTGGTCCACCACAATCCCCTCTGCCCTCTTACAATATGTATATATATATATATATATGTGGATCACAAAAACGCATTGGTATATTTCACTTATTGGACTTAAAATTGGGGGAAAATTTTACACTTTTGGGGTTTTTGAGTAAGATTTACAACAAAGAAAACTCTATTTCCTTTTTTCTGTATTAAAAATTTTTTTAAAGTAAATAAAAAGGGTATTTTTGAAAGTTTTTTTCCCACACCCAAAAACTGAAAAAAAATTTTCTTTTTTCCCTCATAAAATTTCACCAACTAAACCTTTTTTAGAAAAATTTTTTTTGTATAGGAAATTTTGGAGACGGGTGTTTTAAAATGATTTCACCCCCCATACGGGCAAAAATTTAACTTTTGGCCCCGATATGTTTTTAGCAAACCCAAAGCCTCTGTTAATATTACCCATGTATATAGATTGGGCATTATGTGAGCCTGAAAATGTTGCCCCAAATAACACTTCTGGGTTGTGAAAGATGCAGCCAAAAATACTAAACTTCCTAACTATTGCTATTATGGAGAGGAAAATGTATCTAACTATTCTTGGTTCCCTAAAATTGCGCAACCCCAACACCTACCCAACTAACAATAAAATAAAACTCAGAATTAGTGATGACGATTTCGTTGACTACGTCATCGGGTCGTTTTTCGATTTCGGCAATTTTCAATAAAATACCCCATAGCATAATAGATTAGCGCCGTGACCATTAAAGTCTAGGGGAGGAACAACACCTTATTCTTTTCACCCAAGCAGGGGTGGGAAGCTGGAATTAAATCCACAACAGTCAAATGGGTTGTCTCATCTTTGCAACACATTAGGTTTAAAAGCCAAGAAAAAAAAATCACGACCATTTCTTCCCCCTTTTGCACCACAGCTGACCTTAAACCTGATGACCCACAAATTAAAAAGGCCCGAAGGGAGTTTGATTTAACCATCATTTACTTTAACTGGATATTGAATACCCTGTCCTGAACGCAGCATGACCATTTAAAACCCTTTTGACCCACAGATTTTTAAAAAGTCTGGGGAAAAGGGGTCTTTTTAATCACCATTTTAGTTTTTAACTGGGCATTGCATACCTGTCCTGTGCCCCCAGCATGACCCCAAAACCGTTTGACCCCCAGATCACAAATGGGAAACT
>JAODAL010011471.1:0-99868 GCA_025379985.1 Phyllomedusa bahiana
CTTATTGCGTCTATCCCTTTCAAAGTTTTTGGTGGGGGGGTCTGAGATCTAGGACCTCTGTCTACCTCAGGAACAGGCCCCCGAAAGATTCAGCTCAGAATGGGGTGCAGGTAGCGCTTGCATACAACTCTCCATTCTGTTCCATTAGAGTTCACAGTACAGGTGAGCAGTGTGTTCAGAACTTCCATAGAACAGAATGAAGAGTCGTGTGCAAGCGTGACAGGCTCTTTGTTCAGAGTCAAAACTTTCGAGGGTCCGTTCCTGAGTTAGTTGTGGGTCCCAGAGGTGGCACCTGCGTCTATCACACTTTATTGGCATCTCCAATAGACGTGCCATCAAACTCTAGGGTAAGAAAACCCCTTTAAGCTGACAAAACCCATTTTATTAACATTATAGATATGCAAAATATATGTAAATGAACCCCTATATATACACAATTGTATGAAAATCCTCTTCTGTGCTTTACAGTTCATAATTTGGGCCAAGCCCGTCCCCTAGTGATTATTTTCCATCATGTCCTACACTATGGGTTCTTGTCTATGTTTTTGCTGCATTTGAAATTTCCTTCAGAACCACCACTGATTCAGTCACTTATAGCAGCAAGAATACCCTGTTTCCCCGAGAATAAGACAGTGTCTTACATTAATTTTTGCTCCTAAAGATGCGCTAGGTCTCATTTTCAGGGGATGTCTTATTTTTCCATGAACAAGAATTCTCATTTGTTCCATACCGTAGTCAGGTCATCACACACATCAGCATATCGGGGCAGCCATCAGTGGTGACTGCCAATTTCTATCAGATTGCCCAGCAAATTTTTCTGTTGGCAGCCCGTTTGGCCCCTATGATGGCTGCTATTATGGTAGAGTAGAACTTCTCCAAAGTTCAATATCTACACTCACCGGCCACTTTGTTAGGTACACCATGCTAGTAACGGGTTGGACCCCCTTTTGCCTTCAGAACTGCCTCAATTCTTCGTGGCATAGATTCCACAAGGTGTTGCAACGATGCTCAATTGGTACCAAGGGCCCAAAGAGTGCCAAGAAAATATTCCCCACACCACGACACCACCACCACCAGCCTGAACCGTTGATACAAGGCAGGATGGATCCATGCTTTCATGTTGTTGACGTCAAATTCTGACCCTACCATCCGAAATGTCGCAGCAGAAATCGAGACTCTCAGACCAGGGCACGTTTTTTCCAATCTTCTACTGTCCAATTTCGATGAGCTTGGGCAAAATGGAGCCTCAGTTTCCTGTTCTTAGCTGAAAGGAGTGGCACCCGGTGTGGTCTTCTGCTGCTGTAGCCCATCTGCCTCAAAGTTCGCCGTACTGTGCGTTCAGAGATGCTCTTCTTCGCTACCTTGGTTGTAACGGGTGGCTATTTGAGTCACTGTTGCCTTTCTATCAGCTCGAACCAGTCTGCCCATTCTCCTTTGACCTCTGGCATCAACAAGGCATTTCCGCCCACAGGACTGCCGCTCACTGGATGTTTTTTCTTTTTCGGACCATTCTCTGTAAACCCTAGAGATGGTTGTGCGTGAAAATCCCAGGAGATCAGCAGTTTCTGAAATACTCAGACCAGCCCTTCTGGCACCAACAACCATGCCACGTTCAAAGGCACTCAAATCACCTTTCTTCCCCATACTGATGCTCGGTTTGAACTGCAGGAGATTGTCTTGACCATGTCTACATGCCTAAATGCACTGAGTTGCCGCCATGTGATTGGCTGATTAGAAATTAAGTGTTAACGAGCAGTTGGACAGGTGTACCTAATAAAGTGGCCGGTGAGTGTATATGCACTGCTTGGAGTACTCTGAATTCCAGCAAGAATTTCTTGTGACTGTTTCCATGTACAACAATTTATGCTACATTTACCGATCCCGGTATTTATGAACAAAAATCAATATTTATTCAAAAACAGTCATTTCATCATCTGGAGCATCATCATCACTCTCCAAACCCTGAATTTCGTTGTAAATTTCTTGTGACTCCATTTGTTTTAGAATCATTGGCCCCAATCTCTCATGTCCGCTCCTCACAGGGCCTTCTCCTCTGCTCTCCCCTTATCAACTCCTCACACAACCGTCTCCAAGACTTCTCCCGTGCTTCACTCACACTCTGGAACTCACTGCCCCAACACATCAGACTCTCTTCCACTTTCACCAGCTTCAAAAGCAACCTGAAAACCCATTTCTTCAGGCTTGCCTATAACCTTCACTAAACTTGTCACTACTTCCTCCACAGACATGTCTGCCCCTCACCTCTTGTCTCTTTCCCCCTCCTTGTAGATTGTAAGCCCTCGCGGGTAGGGTCCTCTCTCCCTCTGTCGTGCCAGTTGTCATTATCCCTTAGCACTGTACTCGTTTGACTTATGTAATTTTTGGTACCCCCTCGAATGTACAGCGCCCTGGAATCAATGGCGCTTTAAAATAAATAATAAATGTCCAGCAATAGTACTTTCCTTAACTGAGCACCCCTTGTACTGGTAGCCTCCCATACAACATAATACCTATCTAAATAATCTGCTCGCGCGAACGTATGGCGTGAGGAGAGCTGTAGCGATGGCTGCCACTAGGCCTTATTTTCAGTGGAGACCTTATATGTCTTAGCTTGAAAAAAATTGCACTAGGTCTTATTTTCGAGGGATGTCTTATTTTTGGGGAAACAGGGAATCACGGCCACTAAAACGGTGGCAACCATAATGATAAAAAGGTGGGATCTGCACCTGTGCTATGCCATCAAAGATATATATATATATATATATATATATATATATATATATTATATATATATATATCCAGTTCTCCACTCCATGGGGACAGACTCAGGATGGCCGGACAAAATGCCAGATAGAAACCCCACTTTAAGTAAAAGCAGCACTAAAGATACAGTGGACTTCGTTTTTACTCTGGTGTATTCATGAAGGGAGCGCTGCCACCATCTCTCACAGCGGTAACTGACAGGCTGCTGTGTATAAGTGCATAGGAAGGTCAGCCGATTTTTTTCCAGACGACTTGTGGCCATTCCTGAAGTGTCTGGGTTTGGAAATAATAGCGTTTTCCATTAAATATTCTGGAGCATCTATTCTTATAACTTTATGTTGTGTCATTCCCATGTTATTCCTCCTAGATATACATTACCAATCTGTCAGCTGGGTGTTACCAGTTGGGGGGGGGGGGGGTGTCCATGTACAGTGTAACATTGTCCAATAAGAGCTGACAGCGTGTGCATAGACACGCCCCTTTGAAAACAAGAATGGTAACACCCAACTGACTAATACATGTCCAGGAGCAATAACAGAGGAAAAGCACAGCACAGAGTTGTAAGAGAAGAGGCTCCAGAACTGCTATTTCACAGGGAACACAAGGATTTACTAAAAACAGGCATTTACTAAAAGGGGTTGTCTCACTACATTGTTTCATCTTACCTCAGTCCGTGTTTATTGGCTGCACTTTGAATTCAGGGGCGTGTTTACTGGCTTCTACTAGGCTGCAGCTATAGCAACCAGTACTGGCAACCTATCAGAGAAGAGCAAACAGGTCTGTAGCTATAGCGACCTGAGGAGCTGATGCAGCCCATACAAGAGGGGATATCTAGGAATAGGTAGGACACGGTTAATGGACACATATTGCAAAGTGACTTGTTTTTGCAAGATTTTTAACATAAAAAGCAATCCAAATTTGTGAAATAATTTGTAAAAATATCCCCCCCCTCCACCAAAAAAATATTTTACATACAATGGACATTTCACTTGATGTCTAATAATAGTTAAAGTGGTTGTCTCACTTCATGGATTCATCTTACCTAAGCCCTGTTTTCTCAGTTTAATTTTTGAATTTAGGGGCGTTTACTGGCTACTACTGGTCAGCAGTGACGAGCTGCTGAGGACACCAGGTCTGTAGCTATAGCGACCAGCACTGGCAGCCTATCAGGAGAGATTAAACAGGTCTGTAGCTATAAGGACCAGTGCTGGTAGCTTATCAGGAGAAATGGAAGAGGTCTGTAGCTATAGCGACCAGCGCCGGCAGCCTATCAGAAGAAATGGAAGAGGTCTGTAGCTATAGCAACCAGCGCTGGCAGCCTATCAGGAGAGATGAAACAGGTCTGTAGATATAGAGACCAGCGCTGAAAGCCTATCATGGGAGATCAAACAGGTCTGTAGCTATAGCGACCAGCACTGGCAGCCTATCAGAAGAAATGGAAGAGGGCTGTAGCTATAGCAACTAGCGCTGGCAGCCTATCAGAAGAGATCAAACAGGTCTGTAGCTATAGTGACCTGAGGAGTCGATGCAGTCCATACAAGAAGGGAGATCTAGGAATAGGTAGGACTCTGTTAATGGACATATATTGGAAAGTGACTTCTTTTTGCAAGATCTTGAAAATAAAAAGCAATCCTTGTAGAGAGATAACCCCTTTAAAAATGTAATTAATTTAAAGAAATTAAACCTAAAATATTAAAATTAAACAGTTTTAAAAACAGGAAAAAAGCCTTCTGTATCCTACATGAAATTTCTAGATTCCACTCACATTTGATGATAATAAAAAGTCATTAGAAACAGATCTAAATATCAATTGAAGAACGCAATGATATACAGTCATCGTTAATCCCTTCATTTTTTAAATCCATGAATAAAAATTCATCATTTTTAAATACGCCGAGCCCATCAAGCAGGAACAAAAGCATATGCACAAAAGAGGTTTTAATAAATTTCAAAGCCCACAAGAGCCGGGGTCTCATTAAAATTATAAATTACACAAACATGGAAGGAAGATTTTTAACTGTGGTGCAGCTAAGCAGATTACAGCAAACCCCATGTTCCATCTGAGAGCACATCATGGACTTCCCAGATGGGGGCTTGGAACGAAAAATAAAAAGACCAACCCTACAAGCCAAAGGAGAGGGGGAAAAAAAAAAAAAACCCTGTGATCTTCCCACTCTGTTCAGCAGATGACAGCCAAATGTGCTGATTATTCTGCGCGCTGCTCCTCTTAGAAGAGACAAGGAAGAAAGAACAAGTCAAAGTGATGGGATCTGTGGAGCGAGCGCCGGTTCAAATTGCACTTTAATTAAGCAATTTGAGTTTTGTACTTTATAACATTATTATTATTAATCACTTGGCGACTGCCTGAAACGGACTGGGATGCGATTCGAGGACTAGACACATTTTTGTTTTTTTTTGGGGGGTTGAATTGGGTGGGGATGGGTGTGGGGGGAGGGGGGAACCATAAAACCCTCTGAGGGTCTGTCCACACAACAAGCATTTCCAGTCAGGAATCCATGCGGATTTGGATTTTAAAAACTGACCATTAAAAGGGAATCTGCTGCCAATTTTTTTTCTTTACTAATTAAAACAAGACCCTGACACCAAGGGCCACATGCATGAAACTTGCCCATAGCAACCAATCGGAGCGGCCCTCTCATTTTCCCAGAGCACTATATGAAATGAAAGGCGAACTCTGGTTGCTCTGGGCAACAAAGTCTGTTTTAGACCTAGAGCGTTTTCATACATGTCACCCTATGTTCTATGATGTTCTCCAGACCACAGCCGTGCAGCCCAAATATTCGGATATGGTGAGCTGGCGTTTCTGTTTTTTCATGTCACCCTATGTGCCACATGTATGTAAACTGTCTAGGTCTAAAACTCACTTTGTTGCTCATAGCAACCAATCAGAGCCCATAGCAACCAATCAGAGCGCGCCTTTCATTTCCTATAGTGCTCTGGGAAAATGAGAGGGGCACTGTGATTGGTTGCTATGGGCAACAAAATGAGTTTTAGACCTAGACAGTTTTCATACATGTGGCACATAGGGTGACATGTATGAAAACTCTCTAGGGCTAAAACACACTTTGTTGCCCATAGCAACCAATCAGAGCCCATAGCAACCAGAGCGCCGCTTTAATTTTTCCAGAGCACTGTTTGAAATGAAAGGGGCACTCTGATTGGTTGCTATGGGCTCTTATTGGTTGCTATGGGCAACAAAGTGAGTTTTAGACCTAGACAGTTTGCCTACATGAGGCCCTTAGTCTTTTCTTCTTAGCCGGTTTTACTTTCTGCCTGTAGATTTCTCAATTCGGTTGTTCATATACGATTGTGGGCGCACCCATCTTGCCTGAGCTGCTTTTAGCAGCATTTAGAGAGATGCTTTTACAGCGTTTTTATGCACAATAGCAGCCTTTTGAACAGGAGCAACCCATTGACTTCTATAGAATTTTCTAGGCTTGTGACCTAAAAAATAAGTAATTGTGCAGGGAGGAGGAGCTGTGACTATCTCCTCTTGTGACTGGTGGATCCTGTGTTATCTATACACATTGGTGTCACCTTTCAGTGTAACCCTCCTTGTATGGATTATGAGCAGCCTGCTGAAAATCTCTCTATATAGAACAGGAAGGGTCAGAGAATTATTAGGCCTAGTGGCCAAAGTGAAAACTGCAGGACTGTAGATTTTTTTTTTTTAAATTGACAGTGATATGGGAAAAAAAAAATCTAAAAAAGCTGTTTCATATAAAAACATGAGCTCAACTGAAAATGTGTGTTGCAGTGTACACAACTCTGTTTCAAAGCTTTTTTATTTAAACAAAAAAACCCCCCAAAAAACAGAACTTAGAACATGTTCAATAATTCACCATATTTCACTCCGAAACAGCGGGAAAATTTGCTATTCAAGTCAATGGGATGGCATGAACGACAATAAAGCTTTGTGAGGTTTTTTTTGCTGCAGATTCGCATCCAAAAACTCAGTAGTGCTCTATGGTGCGAAAACGAAAGAAAAACCGCTTCAAAATCCAATGGCAACGCGCCTCAAAAAATGAAAACAATTAGAAATCCTCGGGTTCTTGTGTAAAATACTGTTCAAATACTTGATAGACGACAAGGTTTTGGGATTCAAAATCCTTCGAGTATTTTGTCCTTTAACCCCTTAAGCCCCAGACCTGAAAAGTAGTTAATGACCAGAACATTTTTTTTAGTTTTTGCCTCCTTGCGTTTCAACAGTTTGTAACTTTTTTATTTTTTCAAAGACGCAGTTGTATGAGGCCTCGTTTTATTCGAGAAAAGTTGTACTTTATGGGGGAATAGTTTGAGTTCACTTAGAAATTATTGCAGAATTTTTTTTTTTTACACCATTCATATTTTCACAATAACTTATAGATTAATTCTACAGGTTATTAAGGTCGTGTGGATACCTAATATGTGTAGGGTTTTTTTGTGTGTAATGTATGCACAATTTTTTTTATTAAATATTTATTTTTTTTTTTTATTTTTTCTTTTTTTTTTACACTTTTTTTTTTTTACTTTTTTTTTTAATCCCATGAAGGGAGAACGTTTATTTTTTTTCCCTTTTTTTACATTTATATATGTAATTACATAAATTTTCAGGGCTGACACAGGCAGTTTATCTGGACAGCTCACAGTCTTCCCGGTCACTGGCTTTCATACACAGACAGCCCTGGGGCCACTCTAGGTCCCCAGGGCTGACTGTGTCAGCGTTTTCCCCGAGCTCTGTCGGGGGACGGTGTTCCAATCACCTGACAGGAGCAGGGGAACCCTTTTATTGCGCTGCGGTAACGCACCGCCGCAATCAAAGGGTTTTTAAAACACCGGGTTGGGTAGGTTTTCCCCCTTCCGGTGCTCGCAGGAGATGCTCTGGGATCAGGGCTGTGTAGTACAGCCCCCATCCCAGCGCAGTTGCGGCGCTGCCAATCCCTAAGCCTGCAGCGACGTCTTTTGGCCCGACGCCAAAAAGACGGTGCGCGGCCGTTAAGGGGTTAACGTGTGGATGTGCCCTTATGGTTATTAATGGAGCAACCTAAGCACAACACCACTGCCTCCTTCTTGGGGCCACCAATGCCTCACAATACAGGCGAGTGTCCATTAAGCATCTCCATGGAGCTCATATGACAGCTCCTTGTCTGTGTATATGTAATAAACCATCCCGGGGCCCATGGAAGAATCCATCCTGTTCCGGAATATCGGCTTTTTCACCTGCACTTCTGTATAATTAGTGCACATCTGTGCTCCCAACACAGACTTTCCAGGATGTCCGTGCACAGTTAGGGTATGTTCACACGGCTTATTTTGCCGCATATTGCGCTTTATACGCGGCGAAATGCGTGGTGAAATTACGGTAATTCATAGCTCAGAGAAATATGAATTATGCCTTGTCTCATACGCGCATCATCAAGTTTAGCATACGCGCCCCAATACACCGTGTAAACATACCCTTGGGGTATGTTCACACGGTGTTTTTAGGGCCATTTAATGCGTTTCAAGTGCTGAAAGACGGCCCAAAATCAGCCTCAGACAAGCTTCAACTCTTCCTTCATAGACTATAATGTAAAATATGCCTTGTTGTTCACACAAAGCGTATTTCACGAGCATAATTGCGAGCCGTTTTTTGGACTTGTTTAGAGACATAAAAAAAAGCGACATGTCAATTCTTGAGGCGTTTACCGATCGTAAAATCTTCATAGGAAACAGTGGGGATAGGATTATTCAAAATACGCCTTTAATCAGGTGTTTTTTGAAGCCGATTTTGAAGTGAAAATTTACACTTCAAAAACTGCCGTGTGAACATACCCTTACACAGTCTCCGCCCGAATGCTTACAACCTACGAGCGGTCAGCAAGTAGTTACCCAAAGGCGGGGAAAAATTTTAAAAAAGGGACGGGAAAATTGAAGGGGGGGATTTTTATTTCCCACTTTATCCACTTCTGTTTTATTGTTTGAAAAACTGCATTGATTTTTTTTTTTTTGCCCCCAAAAAGGAAACCTGGTGGGGGGGTTTACTTTTTTTTTTTGGGGCATTTTCTGTTTTGCTTTTTGGGGTTTTGCGCATTTTTTTCTTCTCCAAAACCCCCAAATTTTTTTCTGCCCCAGGGAAAACCACAATCCTGGGGTGTGGGGGGTCAGGAATGATACTTCCTTTTTCCAGCCCCTGGAAACGTGCTGGTGATTGACTGCACAATTTTCCCCCACCACGATGGAAAATTCAATCGGGGCCAAATTGCCCCGGTAAATCCAAAGCACAGGGCTAATGGACAGGATGGGTCTATTACAGTTGTCCACACTGGCCAATAGCGTATTCATGGTAGAGAACCATCCACTGATAGCCACATGCCTTTAACAGAGTATATACCACACCAAGGCCAGCTCTGCCACTTAATATAGTGGAATATAGGGGTGCTCTCACCATGTTCTATCACAGAGCCTGCTGTGCATGCTATGGGTGGTTGTATAGCAGTGACAGACATTTCAGCTTGCTATTCCTAGAGCCAGTTAAAGGTACATTGGTGATGGAAGGGGTTTCACAACAGGACAGACGGCTACAGAGCTTTAGTGGGTTTTAAAAATTTTATCATAAAAAAAAAGCAAGCGCTGTGGCTAAAAAGGGCACAGCAGGGGAGGAAACCCCAAATTCCCCTGAAACCCTATGGCAGAAGGTGGTCGGCGACTAGAAACAAACCTTCTTAAACAACAGAGGAAAAAAAACCTCAACCCAAAAAAAGTTTCAAACAGCAAGTTTTTAAAATCTTTAAAATTTTTACCTTCCTAAAAATTTTTAAAAGAGAACCTTTCACAAGTTTTTCCCCCCCTTGCGAGGGCAAAAAATATGTCAACCGCTTTTCCACGCGGTTTGCCTTATTCTGTAAGTGCGCGTTTTCTGTATTTAATGCTCCCCAAAACGCAGTTTTCAGCCGAAGAGTCATTCGAAAAGTATTTTTTTTTTTAAACCCCCCGCCCCCGGGCGACCCCGCCCACCTCAATGACAAACCTATTATTTTTGAATAGGCAGAAACATTTTAAAACCCGCCAGTGGGCGGAGCTACCCTTTTTGGTGGGGGGGGGCTAACCCTGTCTTTTAATAAATTTGAGGGGGTAAATGCCCCTAAAAACCCCCGAAAACTTACAGAATAAGGGAACAGCGCTGGAAACAAGGTCGGGCACAGCTCGTGTTTCCCCTCAGAAAGGGGGGGCAATAACCAAAGGTGACGGGGTTCCCTTTAAAGCTAATCCATGTGGAGAGAAATCCATACTAAAGAGCTGTCCACTTAAAGAATATTATATTTAAAGGAATTTTAAATTAACAAACTTAAAGCTTCTATGGAAAAAAGTGGGGGAAACAAAGAAAATTTTTCCCCTTAGAAGTTTAAATATTTTCAGCAGTTTCCTACATAATAACTCACTAACTACCGGCTCAGAATCCCTGTTTAAAGTTGTTGCAAGGAGGGTACGAGGGTGAAGTTTTAGTTTTTTACTTTCCCGGCAGGCGCCCCCCAGCGCAGCCTTTCCCGGGGTTTTAGGGGAAGCCCACTCCCGCCTCCCCAGGCAAGCCAGCTCCACCTCCCCTCAGGGGAAGGGCCCCGCTCCAGCCTCCCCGGTTTAGGCAAGCCCCGCCTTTCCCGCCCCCCTGTAGCAACCCAAACTCCAGCCTCCCGGTCAGGCAAGCCCAGCTCCAGCCTCCCCCGGGCAGGGGAAGCCCCCGCTTTCCCCCTCCCCGGGGCAGGGAAGCCCAGCTCCAGCCTCCCGGTCAGGCGCAATAGCGCCAGCACTAGGAGGGTGAGCTAGGTGTGCAAAAAAGGGGAGGGAGAGGAGTAACCAAAAACTAAAGTTTAGGGTCGGGAGCGAGCCCCATTTAAAATGGGGCAAGAGGGCGGAGACTTGTTCTTCAGCGGTCAAGGGAATACAGGGAAGTTGGGAAAAGCCCTTAATTTAATATGAACAATGCATGATGGGAACTGTAGTCTGCTGCCCACATGAGCTGCTGCTAAAGTCAAGCCTACTCTTTTTACGCTGAAATACGCCAATTATACATGTTTTGTATGTAGGATGGGGCCATTCTGTTTCTCTGGGTTTTACGCTGAAACCCCATTTCGGTTTTTTTTTCCCAATGCCCGGGATACCCCCTTTAATTTTAAATCAGGGGGTTGGGGGGGAAATTAAAAAAACAAAAACCACCTGATTCCTGGTCCTTCTGGATCCGCTCCTCTTCAATTCTGGGTTCTCATCCCAACACACAGGAGGGAATCAGGTATTGAATTGACTTCATCAACACTTTGATGACAAGGTCGGAGCAGAGAGCTCCCTACGCCTCAGAATGCTTCTGGAGGGGGAGGGGACTCTGGCGTCTGTGTCCGAGCGGCCTAGGCTTAAACCTGTGTGTGCCTGCTTCCTCTCTGCTTTCTACACAGATAGATTTGTGACAGCACAGTTGACCTGTCTGTTACTATAATCATGATGTTGTTACTTTGGGGAAACTGTGCATTTACTTAAATACCTTATACAGATCAGGCTTGTGAATACTTTATGTTCTAGTATGTAGTGAGACATACCTGTGTATAGTAAAGACACATTCCTTGTTGTGATGGAGATGTGGAGAGATTTTAAGGCTAAGCAGGGATATAGGATAAACCTTGCATTCTCTCTGGCTTGTTAATTAGCACACCACTTCCACCTTCCTTCTACACTCATAAGATCAGCCCTCGTTCCTGCAACAGACTAGGCAGGCACTACACAGGGTGAAATACTGATAGAGCAAATACCCCTCCCCCCCTGTATCAGAAGTTACGTAGCTGCCTGTGTGCTGAGGGAGGGGGGCGAAGGGGAGCAGTAAACAGAACATAGACAGAGCTAAGCACGCCCTCAGTTCAATCTTTCCAGGGACACTGACAGCGCAGAGAAGCTGTAATGAGACCACCTCTTTAAGGAATATTATATTTAAAGGAATATTAATTACCAAAAACTAGCTTTATGGAAAGTGTGCGGAACAAAGTAAATTTCGTTCCTCTTATGAAGTCATAATATTTTAGCAGTTTTCTAATAATATACTCCCTAACTACGGCTCTAGATTCCGTTGTTTTAACAGCTTAGTGCAGGAGATCGTGCTGACGTTCAGTTTGTCCTTTCTGGTACAGGCGCGCCCCAGCGCCAGATCCGGTCAGGCGCTTAGAGAGGGGATGCTAGTGTGATTAAAGTAGCCAGAGGATGTAACATAAACTATATGTGAGTATCTCGGCAGGAGCACCATTATAAGAGGGTGACAAGAGGCGGAGAGTGTTCTTCAGCGGTCAAGGGAATACAGGGAAGAGAACAGCCTAGAATGGATATGAAACATCTGCTATGATGGGCTACTGTAGTCTGCTGTCCAACATGAGCTGCTGCTATGTTCATGACCATACTCTTTTTATCGCCTGAAATACGACCAATTATTCATGTCTTTGTATGTAGGTTGGCATTATGTTTACTCTGTATGGACGCCTGAAAAATCCATTACGTTTTTTGTCCAACGCGTATACTTTAATTGAAGTCAAGGGTTAAGGGATCTTATAATTAAAAACAACTGATCCTGGTCCTTTGGATCGTTTTCATATTCTGGGTTCTCATCCATCAACAGGAGAGGAATCTGCGCTCACTCGCGCTACAACCCGGAAGTGAAGAGGATTGAATCCAGGAAAAGTAAAACAAGTATCACTCCTCCCACCCTGGACCCATTGAAATAGAAATTTATTAAAATGGAAAATCCCTTTAAATAGTCTCTTTCAAAATTTAACTCTCACCACCCATGTTTTTGACGGACAGGACGGGTTGTGTTTTTCTCGGGCAGCTATTGCAAAAGGAGATGTCTTTCAGAGGGATTCTGGGTCTAAGGGTATGTTCACACGGCGTCTTGGATACCTTTTTACAATGCGTAAAAAGCTCACATAGTGGCGGTATATTGGACTGCAAGAATAACGAATCATTCGATGGGCTTTGAAACGTGTAAAACAGATCAAGAATTGACATGCCAATTCCTTGAACGCATCCGTCGTAAATAGTAATCGCAAAAAACGTATGTGTAAAATCAGGTTTGTTGGCAGAACGAACGATAAAACATTTTACATTTAAATATAATTACACTTGAACACTGTTAAATTCGTTTTGGGGCACGTTTTTTTTTTCGGTACGTATAAAGCGCATAACCGCCAAAATTTGTATTTAATAAACGATTGTGACTACCCTTAAAAAGAAAAAGAAATTTAAGGGGAGGGAGATCATGTGCAGTCCCACATAAAATGTAAAGAGAAAACACAGCAGTCCCGACACACCCTTTTTACGCACACTCACCCATGCAAAATTTCAGAGAACACAGGCTTCTACTGTTGCAAGTCCCACATAAAACAATTGTCACAGAGAAGTACAGTCTCACGTAAATCACTTGTGCGTAAATCAGAAACCGAGAACACAGCTCTATACAGCAGTCCCATGTAAGATGTCGTGTTCCAGCGCAAAATGTAATAGAGAGGAGAGATCACCTGTGTTAAGTGCAGTCCCGTTAAACATTTAGCAAACAAGATCTGCTGTCCCATGTGTACACAAACCCGGTAAGGTGTATGTTGTTTGTTCTGCAGATCTTGTAGTGATTAGAGGTGTAATATCTGCAGGATAGATCACTGTGAGAGCGAGAGAGAGAAAGAAAAAAAATAAAAAAAAAAATCGCAAATCTTTCCAAGATGTCCTCAATGTGAAATGCCATTTAGTTGCAAGTACTGTAGAGAGAGACAGAAATTTAGATATTAACACTACGAGTAGTTACATTTAGCTTTTTTACTTCCAATGACAGCTGGAACTCTCCTTCCCCGCGTCAACAGAATGAATCATCAGGTGCACAATTGTGGGGTGTCTGGCAGAGGAGAAGATTCTTCCTCTTGATGGGAGTGAGAATTGCGCCCTGTCCATTTCACAAAGCATGATGGCAACAAGCACAAAAGCATGCTCAATATAATGCTGGAATGAGACAATCTCCCTGTTAATGCCAAACTGCCAAGGAACGGAGAAGTAGTGGAAAGCTCCAAATTAGGATCTGTCTCTGAATGATCAGGGAAATACTGCTGATGGTGGCTCAGATATCAGAATAGGGGATTTCTTGCTCAAAATCAGGGGTCAAAGGATATCCCAGTGCTGATTTGTAGTCTGGGGTTCGAAGATCTAATACATTCTCAGGCCTTTGAATACCAATAGTTAGTCCCCAGAGGGTACTATCTGCATTGTAAGCCTGCGCATGTCCATTGGGGACTCACATTGTGTTTGCCCTGAACAGCGCAACATTGTGTCAATAACCCAACCACCACCCTCCTCTCAGACACAGAATGTAATTTTATTTAGCACAGTGTTCACGCCTACAATCAGTCTCAAAGCCCCAGCTCAAGCGGGTTATGTTTTCGAAGGCAGTCTTCCCTAAGAAATGCTATGACTCAATAGATTATATCATATGTGAAATATTAAGCATCAGGGCTGTGGAGTCGGCTCAAGCCATAGCCTCAGCTCCTGACTCCTCTCAATTTCCAAACCTCCGACTCCTGGACTCCCTCATACACTGGGCATGTTTTGACCTTACGACACAGCCTGTTTTGGCTTCCTGACAGCTATTTTTGACATCTGACATGGTCAATTTTATGCGACGAATATACTTTTTGAATTCTTAACCTATTCATGTGAATCACCCCCCCCCCCCCCCCCCCCCCCCACCCCCCCCCCCCCCCACCCCACCCCCCCCCCCCCCCCCCCCCCCCCCCCCCCTCCCCCCCGCCCCCCACCCCCCCCCCCCCCCCCCCCCTCCCCTCTCTCCCCCCCCCCCCCCCCCTCCACCACCACCCCCCCCCCCCCCCCACCCCGCCCCCCCCCCCACTGATAGATTGTTAACTAGTGACACATTGTGCTTTACAGTTAGTAAGAAATTTTATCCTACAATCCTTGTTTGTTGGTTGAAAAATATCCAAGAAATTTCATGAAATTTAGAAAAATTTTGCGATTTTAGAAAGTTGCAAAATTTCTGCGTGCGACAGACAGATATTTATTCTCCTAACTCAAATAGTTTATAACTTGCATATACCACGATGTCGACATCTTTTTTATAATGTCATTTTTTTTTTTTTTTACCGACATCTAGAACACGGGCTTAGCAAATTTAGTAGCATTTTCTCATTTTTCAAGAAAATTTGCAATATACATTTTTTGCGGACCACTCCAATACTTCTGTACATGGCTTATGAGGGGACCTGAATGTAGATACCCTCATGAAGAGACGCCAATCTGAGAAACTAGAACCGTGTAAAGTATTTACAAACATATTTAGGAGTTTCATAAACCCTTTTCAGATATTTACAGAAAATTAAAGCAAAGATGGAGGGAAAATTTCAAAAATTCACTTTTTTTTGCAGATTTTCAATATTTATCCATTATTCATGGAATACGGTAAAGGTTTCACCATCTTATTGGATGGTAAATGCAACTTAATATCAAATTACACGCCTAGCGTCGCCGTTTTGATAGAGATATACATATGCTGGCCACTAGTGCAGTATTTGGCTCTCAACTCACCATAAGCCCACGATTATGGTGGAGCACACTACTATACTCTGGGGTTTCATTTTCAATACGATTTCTATTTAGGCGCTATTTCAGGTTATGGGGACTAGACCCAAGGATGCTAAAACACTAATAACTACCCCTAAATAGACAAGCATATTTGGATAACTACACCTCCTTAATGAATTATATCGAAGGGTGCGATTGTAGTAATATAGACCCAACCAGGTTGAATTCACAAATTGGTTGTTTAGACAGAAGGGCTGTGGAAATTTAAAACAAAAATTTTTTTTACAAAATAATTGCAAATTCTTAGATTATATGTTTCATTATATACAAAGGAATTCATTGGAAAAAGACCCTATAACTTTGTTAAGCAATTTCTGCCCAAGTTCGGCAATACCCTACATGTGGGTGTAATCTGACTGTGTGGGCCATGCAGGGCGTATAAGGGAGTGAAGCGCTATTGCCTTTTGGACGCAGATTTGGTGGGGGCAATGTGCATATACAAAGCACCAAAGTACCAGAAAAGGCGAAAACTTCCAGATTAGTCGCCCCATTGTGAGATTTCAAACACCATCATGGGATACTGCATTAGGGTGTGTACTGTGCATTTTGGATGTACAGGGTGTTCAATAGTTTTTTTTTTAGGATTGGGCAATGATAGAAATGGGAGGAAAAAAACAGCAGTTAGCGTATTGTTTTTTTGACGTTTCAATTTTAACGCAGCATTCGATCGAATGAGTGTAAATGATAGTGATTAACTTTTACTTGGGGGTCGGTTTCAACTTTCAATGATATAGATTCTTATATTTGTTTTTTCTGTTTTATTAATTTTACTACAGTAGAAATTTACGTCTATAAAAAATTGCATTTTTATGTTGTCACTATTCTGACTAGCCATTTTTTTTTTATGTTGACTGTGTGCAGAGCCTGTGTATGGCTTGTTTTTTTGCGCGAGTGATTGAAGTTTTAATTGGTACCTATTATGGGGTGAATATGAGGTTATGTTCTTTTAATTTAAGGTTTTCTGAGAGGTTTTGAACAAAATACAGCCAATCTTGTATGTGTGTTTTTTATTTTTATTTTTTATAGTTAGGTGAGATGTCACTTGTTCAGGTATCATATGACATGGTAGCTATTTTTACTCAGCAGGTTATATATACGATTCACACCGATACCCTCAATTTGTATTCTTTTTAGTTTATGTCTTTCTATTCAATAAAAACACTTTTATTTCACCAGATAAATAGTTTTTTCAATCGCCATAGTCTGAGAGCCATAAACTTTTTAAATTTTTCTGTGTCCTTGAGCTGTGTAGGGAGATGAGTTGACGTTTTTTTTGTAGTATCATTTTTGGGGGGACCATATGCGTTTTTGATCAGCTTTTAAATCATATTTTGGAGGCCAGGGTGACGAAGAAATACTGCTCAATATAGTAGTTGTTTTTTATTTTTATTTTTTAACAGGGTCAACGCTGCAGGATCCGTGATAAGTTAGTTTACTCTTTGGCGGTCCGCTAGGGATTATTGGCGATGCCCTATTTATATAGTTTCTATTTTATATTGAAGCACTTGAAAAAAAAAGAAAAGTGTTTTTAGTGTGTAAAAGAACTCTACTATTTATCGCATTCCACTATCTTCTGAGTGCTTACATTTTTTATTTCTTAGTTTACAGAGCTCAATATTAAGGACTTTTTTGTCTGCAGGGATGAAAGCGGCGTTTTAATTGGTACAAACTCTTTGTCGGTTTTCCTAGGGAGTTTTTGATCGAACTTTTTTATTCCATTTTATGTGCTGCGGGATGACTATAATCATTACTTCTGTGATTCGTTTTTTGTTTTTTTTACGGACATTCAGTAGCGGTTAAGTTAAAATGACATGATTTATAGGGCAGTCTGTTACGCACGATGGCGGATACAAATATGGGTTACTCTTAACTATTTTATTATTGATCCTTTTGGGGTAGCGATCGGCGTTTGTATAAGGTGGAAAAGGGCGGGTACGTATTTTTATTTTTGTTTTTTTGTTTTAATTGTGATTTTTACTTTTTACGCATTTTTATTTTACTGTTTCCCCATTTGGGGGAATATGAATGAGAGATTTTAATATCTATTCAATAGGAATCAGTGCATAGCTTGTCAGCGATCCGGGGTCGGGCCACGAGCCTGCGGGATGTCGGCTGTAATATACCACGCTGACTACCACGCGTCGCGATCGCGCTGAACTCGTGCTTTAGAAGTTCGATGCGATTATCAGGACATCATCTCCATAAT
The DNA here is from genome assembly GCA_025379985.1 of Phyllomedusa bahiana. Classification (NCBI taxonomy): domain Eukaryota; kingdom Metazoa; phylum Chordata; class Amphibia; order Anura; family Hylidae; genus Phyllomedusa; species Phyllomedusa bahiana. Next base: position 17,618 of record JAODAL010011471.1, read on the forward strand.
CGTCCAAGGTTGCGTGAACCCCTTAACAGAATCTGGATGTATGGTTTAGCTTCTGAATAGCGTTATGGGGTTATAGTGATAACTTTACTGTCGTAGTAACATGGTAAAATCAGGCTGTTTATCACCCTTATGATACAATATCTAAAGCTATTTACGTTAGATAACAGACACAGCAAAGGTAACAATGTTTTGATCTCTTTTGAACACTTATGAGATAGAGTTTGAAAAAAAAAGCTGTATTTGTATCCATTCAGTCTACACCAAACACTGGGAATGTGCGAAGGGTAAACACGGGATTAGATTTTTGGTCAAGGACCTGCTTGAATCTGATTAGAGCCCAGAAGGATTCAGGCAGTATTGAAAAAACCCTACAGGTGGATTACAAATATAAGTATAACAAAATATATAAAAGAATTAACATTTAGATTTAGGAGCAAAAACAGTACACAATGGAAGTTACAGGAATAAGAATCTCTGCAGAACTAAGCAGATGCTAAATACTTGCAATGTTCAAATTTATGTATAAGGAATAGGAAGTATGATATGTATATAAAATTACAGTAGCCTAATGTATATAAAGCAGTAGTGGATGTGTGAGATATCGGTAGCCTGAAAGTCACTAAGTTCAAAACCCTCATGTTGACCATTATTTGTTGTCAAGTGTAAAATATATTTATTGGATATGACTTTAGAATACAAAAATAAATAAAGAAAATTGTATAATATGCAAATCTCTGCAGGAACATTAGTGGAGTCTACTGATTTGTTTTTGAGAATAGTATCGCTCTCAGGTATCGCTGCTCATATCATGACCTCACATTGATTACATTATTTTCATGGCTTAGAGAAACGGCTCTCTACACTAACTTGGGTTGGGGGCTCCAAAGCAGTGACCACAACCTACTAGGGCAACATCTCTAACAATGTCACGGGTGATACAAGGAATTGCCTCAGCAACAGTCAGGGTCTGATGATGTTGATCTTCTACTTCTTTGAAAGTCAGGTGAAACATTTTGCTTGAAATTGTTTGCCTGATGAGCAGAATCTTTTCCCATGGGCAGCGCTTCTGCCTGCTCATGTTCATCTAATTACACATCACTCGAGTGATGAGGCTGACAGATTATGGAGCTAGTAGCTCTGCGGAACCCAAATTCCTCTTGCTCTTTTGCAACTGCATTGAACTAAGGCCTATGTTCACACGGCTTAATTGCGGGACGTAATTTCGGCCCCGAATTTACGCCTGGGGACGGAGGGCGGGAGGCAGGGTGGATGTAAAGCTGGGGACGGCACTTGTCCGGCCCATTGACTATCACTGCTGCGGCGCGTATAAGCGCTTAGAAAGTGGACATGTCAATTTATCTTCCCCGCACGGCTGGATTCGCCGGGGGGGAAGAGGGAGACGGTAATCCATAGTATCATCTATGTAGAACTGTGGAATAATTACCGTATATGAATGGGCCGTTTTTCCGGCCCCGTAATTGGCGCACTTCGGCGGCGTATTACCGAACAGAAATAGGTCATTTTTTTTAAGCGTGTGAACATGGCCTAAATCTGGGAACCAAATAATTATATATTATGGGTAGTCGGAAGTCGGTCCTTTTTTGCGAACTACGAATCTGCAAAACATGGCATACAATCTCCGAATCAACAGCCCTGATACTAAGGGAAGCCAGAAAACATGACCCGTCTTCAAGGCCCACCAACGGGAGTTGGGGATCCCTGTATTAGCATACTGGAGTATACTAATATATTACTAAGTGGTTAAAAAAAAAAAAAAACACACTAATTAGGCACCTACCCATCAGCAATAACCTGTACAATTATGACCGGTGTAAAAAATTTTTTTTTAAAAAGTTAATGCAGAAAAAAGCCTTACGTTCACGCTGGAATTTTTTTTAACAAATTCCGTAGTCATTTATATGTAAATGAAAACTATACCATAAAAATCAAACATCGCCCGCATAAAACAAGCCCTGATACAAATATGCCATTGAAAAAATAAAAAAAAAAAAAAACTTAAGACTGTTGAAAAGCAAGGAGGCAAAAAATAAAAAAAAATAAAATAAAATTAGCTGATCATTAAGCTTGTCAGGCTTGGGGCTTACAGGGTTAATACTAGTAGCCTCTCCAATATCAGATTAGTGAAGGCTCCATGGGTGAACTGTAGGAACGTCCATTGACTTGTCTATACTACAAGAACAATGTGCAGCCAATTATAATTTTTCTGGGCGATTCTGTCAATAAGTTAGATTCACATTGAACAATCAACTGTAAAACCCTCAAATAATCTGCAGAACAAACACTTCCGTCTATTCTGGGACCGGACTTGTTACCTATGTAGTAGAAAATACATTGCAAATACAGGATAAACAGTTTTAAAATATAGAGAGGGCCCGCACAGACAATGGCCTTTTGCCCTCCATGGTCGGCCACCTTAGGTCATATAATTCTCTCCTTGTAGGATTAGGGATCCCGACACTGCTGGAGGAGAAGATCTCAACGCTCATCCTATTCTGCTGAATAGAAAGGAAAATGAAGTCATCTTCTTTGCAATCATAATTCGAGGCTCACGCTGTTCACTGCTCGCAACTATCCCCAGACCCGAATACCTTGTTTTCAGTCCGCAGCATGAGCACAGCAGGACGCCAAGAGCAATCACATGACTGCGAGCCCCGTCAAGTCAGCTGACCGCATGGCTAATCTGATTTGTTGACCATAAAACTTTAACCCATTTAATGACAATGGTATGCAGCACAAAGCAGGACAGGGCCCCTCGGCCTCAAAAGGGGTTAATTGGCCCCACCCAATGCCACCGCATTCCAGGATTGATGAGGGAAGAGGCTTTCGCACAGTATAATGGCAGACGCCAGTAAGAAGATTAGGAAACTGAATGGGACTGATGACGAGGCAGTTTTCTAATCGCGTTTACAAAGGATACCCGGGATCCAAGGAAGAAAATGGAGGACGTAGATGATAACACAGATAATACTTTTTAAAGAAAACAGTGGGGAGATTTTATGGCAGACGAAACTTGGTGCTAAATGACTCCCCATGTGAGCCAAAGAGAGAGGGAAAAAGACAAACTATATATAAAACATATACAAAGTACAAACATAAAAACCACCAAAAGAACAAAGTAGTCAAACCAACAGCCCCACATCTCCCAGATCTCAAAGGTGTTGTCTCACTACAAAGCTTAGCTTTTAACATATAGGGAACAGTAAACGAAGACTTTCCAAAAATATTGCTTTGTTTATTTTTCTTTAAGGCGATAAGAGAGATTTTATCTGCTCTGAGTGCAAACAGGTTTCTCTGGTTACCGTCCATCTCTCTCTGCTTTGTCGTATCTGATAGCAGGGAGTGACATCCCCACCAGTCACCATTTTGCTCTCCCCTTCTCTCTCTGCTTCTCTTATCTGATAGCAGGGAGTGACATCACCACCGCTCACCGTCTTGCTCTCCCCTTCTCTCTCTGCTTTCTCTTATCTGATAGCAGGGAGTGACATCACCACCGCTCACAGTCTTGCTCTCCCCTTCTCTCTCTGCTTTCTCTTATCTGATAGCAGGGAGTGACATCACCACCGCTCACCGTCTTGCTCTCCCCTTCTCTCTCTGCTTTCTCTTATCCGATAGCAAGGAGTGACATCACCACCGCTCACAGTCTTGCTCTCCCCTTCTCTCTCTGCTTTGTCTTATCCGATAGCAGGTCGGCACACAGGACTGCTGACAGCTTGAGAACAGAGAGTGTATTATCTCTTAGGCTATGTATACACAAAAAATCGGGGTCGGATTTTGGATTCCGACGCCTGTATATACAACATGTTCTATATTCTGCCTGACTGTTTTAGGAAACCCTTAGTAAAAGATCTGTGCTGTGTAGACAACAGCACAGATTTCTATTGAGGTCTACATGGCGCTGGATACGGCCGCACTTTTGGCGGATTCTAAATGCTGAATCCACTGAAAAACCGAACAAAACCCAATGCTGTGTAGACATAGGGCCACATGTATGAAAACTGTCTAGGTCTAAAATTCACTTTTTTGCCCATAGCAACCAAACAGAGCCCATAGCAACCAATCAGAGCCCCCCTCTCATTTTTCCAGAGCACTATATGAAATGAAAGGGGAGCTCTGATTGTGCAACAAAGTGAGTTTTAGACCTAGACAGTTTTCATACATGTGGCTCATAGTCTAAGGGTAAGATCACACTGCTGATTTGGATGCTAAATTTTCAGCATCAGAATTAGTGTCAAAACCTCGTCTGAAAAGCGCCTCATTGCAGCATGAAGTTTTGAAGTTCTCCATTGAGTTCTATGGCAATTTTCAGCATTGAAAATACTTGAAGAGTTATAGGGGTTTTATCATTTCATTAAATGGTCTTCAGAATAAGGGGACAGTGAAAACAAGCAACTTTGCAATTGGATGTCATTAGCAAAGCTGTCTTGTTCTCACAGTATCCCTTATCTTGTGTTTTTGTTTACATGGATATCCAGTCCTGGTCGAATCCCTCCAGATCCCTCCTCCTTGCATTTCACTAGCTGAGAGCTCATTTACATTCTGTACAGCCCCTGGTCGAATTCACGAGCTGTCACTCTCACTCAGAGTAAGGGACCGTCACATTTTCACTTTATACAGGCAGAAGAAACAGAATTACACTGAAGGGCTTACACAATCAGGAAATAGCACAATTTGTGTCGATCCCTGCCTGACTCAGAGTTAGGGGCTGTAGCATTTTCTCTCTCCACACCCAGCAGAAACAGACTGCAACAGATTCTACAATCAGAAAACATAACAGTTTTGTCCCGGTGCCTAACTCTCCTGCATAGAAGTGAGATCTGTGCCGTTCATAGAGCATCTCCAGCTGTGAGAGGAGAAGAGTTCAGTTGCTCAGTCTAGATTGAATGCAGCCTGTGGTAGGTATACAGCTCTTACAAAATAAGACTGCATAGGTAGAGACACAGTGATATGTGGACTCAGAGAGAGGGGAAGGGGGGGGAGAGTCTCGGGAGCCAGCATGCACATTGAAGGGGGGATGATGTCACCCAGCTGGGAGGGGAAGAAATGCCCCTGCATTCCCAGAGTTGAGAAGCTGAGAGCAGTGTGAATCAGCCGAACGAAGGAAGCGATACATCCCCTTTAACATGACACTTCTTTTTCACTGCACAAAGAAGCACAGAAAAACCACATCGTGTATGACCAAAAACGCTGCTTTACATAGGAACGGAAATGAATGGGGGCATTTTGGAGGCTTTTTTTGGATGGAAAAAAATGACCCGAAAACGTTAAAATCAGCTGCGTGAACATCCCTAAGGCACAAGTAAGTAAGGCCCTGCCTAGCACTCCATGAGCGCTATGATTTTACTGTATTTGTGGGGCATAGTGTGGCACAATTACACACCAAGGTACACCTCGCAAATACATTGTGTGAACATATCCTAAGAAACAAAATAGACCAATTACTTTTGATTGTTTACTTTGTGCTCTGCAGCCTTCTGCACTATAAATTACATCTCCTGCTCTCATGTCAGTGCAATTACAAGAGCTGGGAATACCTAACCGATATGCTAGTCACTGCTATAGAGACCACCACAAAATATAACGGATAAGCATATAGTCACCGCCAAGCCTTCGTCATTAACCATACAAAAAATACTTAAAGAAGGAGAGACATAAAAAAACGTAACTTTTATTGGTACATTATAAAAATAAAAAAGATAATAAATAACCCTTTAATGGGCACAACAGCCCAGCTAAATTACTAGAATGCACACAGAGCAAAAGAAGGGAACATCCACCCTAGAATTCCCTAGCAAACTATTGACCACCTATCCTAAGGATCAGGACAATCGCCCCTATAAGGGCGTTCTGGTCAGGAACCTGACCCTACAAAAAATATGCCCTAGAAATCTCTATAGTCCAGTCCCAACTGGACTATAATATATACTGAAGAATGACAAAGTGTCCCAAACATGTCTACCCTTCACCTTCTGTCTCTTTCCCCCTTCCTTGTAGATTCTAAGCCTTCGCGGGCAGGGCCCTCTCTCCCTCTGTACCTGTTGTTAGTCACAGATTGTTACTATTGTAATTGTTTGACTTATGTTATGTAAGTAACCCTCTGAATGTACAACACCCTGGAATCAATGGCGCTCTAAAATAAATAATAACAATTAGCTGTGATCTATGATAGAACGTGACGTTAAGTGTTCAGATTCCCTACAGCGCCACCACTGGTGGAAAAAGGCATTACACACTGCCCATTCACATCTATGGGTTCTGCATGTAATGTAGGACAGAACGAGTCCTCCAGAACGAGAGACGCTGGACCTCACTCATTAAAGCTGGATAAAAGTTAGGGGATGTTCCCACGGTGTGTTGGATCTGATTTTAGATGTGTGTTTGGATCCATGTTTCGGACCCAAACCCGCATCTAACAATGTGCAGTGTGATTGCTTTCAATGTGAAACACGTCTTAGCGTTCAGACCAGTGATCGCCAATGTGTGTTTACTTGTGTCTTTCGGATCCGTCGCAAGAATTGTCCAGTCAGTTCTTGATCCGAAGGAAGCAGCAGGAGCCCTATAATAAACTATAGGGTGCGATCCTGCTGCGGCCAAAACACAGGCAAACATGCAGCGGTGTGTTGGATGCAATTGGGATGCGATTTTCAGATCCAAACACGTCGTGTGAACATACCCTTACCCTTGTTTCCCATAGCAACCAATCAGTGCGCAGTTTCATCTCTTTGGCTATGTTCACACGGCTTATTTTGGGACACATTTCACCATGTATTGAGAGCTTACTGCACTCTAATAAGAGCAAAATGCGCCCCAATCATAACGGTAATCCACAATTCTCATAGAGAACTATGGATTACGCCTCCTCTCCCCGCACGTGCAATACGATCGTATTGCACGTGCGGGGAGATAACTGACATGTCATTTATTCACGCCGCTGTCTATGGGGCCGGCGAGCTGCCGTCCCCCCGTGTCACGTGTGTAGTCACCGATCAGCACGGCTCCCGAACACCCGGCGTAATTGCGGGGTGTACAGTACGCCCCGCAATTAAGCTGGGTCTTCAGGAGTCGCGCTGATCGGCGCGTACTCCGGTGGCACGAAGGGGGGCGGCAGCTCGCCGGCCCCATAGACAGCGCCGTGAATAAATGACATGTCAGTTATCTCCCCGCACGTGCAATACGATCATATTGTACGCCCGGGGAGAGGAGGCGTAATCCATAGTTCTCTATGAGAATTGTGGATTACCGTACTTTCGGCATCTCGCTCATATTAGAGTGCAAATACAACACAAAATGCGCACCAAAATTCCCCCGTGTGAACATAGCCATATATCGCTGTGGAGAAATGAAAGCTGTGCACTGACTGGTTGCTATGGGCACTGACTGGTTGCTATGGGCACTGACTGGTTGCTATGGGCACAAGGACAGTCTAAGCTTTAGCCAGCTTTGAGGAGTGAGGTCCAGCGTCTCTCGTTCTGGAGGACCCGTGCTACAGGCAGAACCCATAGATGTGTAATGAGAGGAGGATCTTGGCCATGGCCCCTCTCTGGCCACTCACTACTCCCTGCTAGGTTACCTGGACATAGGTTTCCCTTCAGGAAGGTCAGCCATTGACGGTTACCCTCCACATCGCTCCTGGATCAACCACTATAAAGCTAATGACTATTGCTGCGGTGAATACAAGCTGCTGCTCTCTGTTGTCAGCCACCTCAGGCTGCTCTTATTATGACACACGAACATGTCCGAGTAACTGTTACACACTGGGGCTACTACTCCATTAAGACAGAGCAATTGCATGGTAAGAGGAAACCATGCTGGTAGGACACCACCAGACTCTGTAGCTGACACAGTAGACATGGCTGGACCCCAACTCCAGCCTGACCCCTCACATCTACTCACCGCGCCGGGTCTCAAGGATGTTATGAGGCCGGGCTACTGCCTCCACATTCAGGCACACCTCCAATAAGGACGCTCCGGATTGGCTCGCTGTCTAGACTCTCTGCATCTGATTGGCTGCCGCAAGGTCACGCTCTCCCATGATACAGCGCGTTGTTGACGGGTGAAGCAAGATGGCGGCGCCCGGTATTGGCGGCGTGAGTGGTGGAGCTATGGCTGCAGCCGGGGCTGAGACGAGCTTCCGGAGGAAGGTGCGGGGGAAGCTCCCGGCCATCAGAGGCAGCCGTCCCTCCGTGCATAATGGGCAGCTGCTCGTCTCCACTGGCGTCCCCTCTCTGGATCACATCCTAGGTGTGTGGAGGGTGCGAAGCGTCATGGCAACTGTCATAGCTGCATGCTATATGTACGGCGACACTGATCACATAGAGTCTACAGTATATACATGACATACATCTGTACAGTACATAGGACAGATGGACCGTGCGGGAGATCTGTATATACAGGATATGTGTACAGTACATATACACCAGCTGTATATACAGGATATGTGTACAGTACATATACACCAGCTGTATATACAGGATATGTACAGTACATATATACCAGCTGAATGTGTGGGACATGGACGGTACATATATACCAGCTGTATACATCAGACATGTACAGTACATATATACTAGCTGCATATACGTGACACGGTACATATATACCAGCAGTATATGTGGGACATGTATGGTACATATACACCAGCTGTATATACAGTACATGTATGGTACATATATACCAGCAGTATATACAGGACATGTACTGTACATATATACCAGCTGTATACATCAGAGATGTACGGTACATATATACCAGCTGCATATACGGGACATGTACGGTACATATATACCAGCTGCATACAGAGGACATGTACAGTACATATATACCAGCTGCATATACGGGACATGTACAGTACATATATAGCAGCTGCATATACGGGACATGTACGGTACATATATACCAGCTGCATATATGGGACATGTACGGTACATATATACCAGCAGTATATGTGGGACATGTATGATACATATGCACCAGCTGTATACACGGGACATGTACGGTACATATATACCAGCTGTATGTACAGGACATGTACTGTACATTTATACCAGCTGTATTTACGGGACATGTACTGTACATGTATACCAGCTGTATGTACGGGACACGTACGGTACATGTATACCAGCTGTATGTACGGGACACGTACGGTACATGTATACCAGCTGTATGTACGGGACACGTACGGTACATGTATACCAGCTGTATGTACGGACATGTACGGTACATATATACCAGCTGTATACATGGGACATGTACGGTACATATACCAGCTGTATACATGGGACATGTACGGTACATATACCAGCTGTATATACAGAGGACATGTACAGTACATATATACTAGCTGCATATACGTGACACGGTACATATATACCAGCAGTATATGTGGGACATGTATGGTACATATACACCAGCTGTATATACAGTACATGTATGGTACATATATACCAGCAGTATATACAGGACATGTACTGTACATATATACCAGCTGTATATATCAGAGATGTACGGTACATATATACCAGCAGTATATGTGGGACATGTATGGTACATTTATACCATCTGTATATACGGGACATGTACGGTACATATATAGCAGCTGTGTGTATGGGACATGTACGGTACATATATAGCAGCTGTGTGTATGGGACATGTACGGTACATATATAGCAGCTGTGTGTATGGGACATGTACGGTACATATATAGCAGCTGTGTGTATGGGACATGTACGGTACATATATAGCAGCTGTGTGTATGGGACATGTACGGTACATATATAGCAGCTGTGTGTATGGGACATGTACGGTACATATATAGCAGCTGTGTGTATGGGACATGTACGGTACATATATAGCAGCTGTATATACGGGACATGTACGCTACATATATACAAGCTGTATATACGGGACATGTACGCCACATATATACAAGCTGTATATACGGTACATGTACGCCACATATATACCAGTTGTGTGTATGGGACATGTACTGTACATACAGTTGAAACCAGAAGTTTCCATACACTATATAAAAATCCCCATTTGCATGTTTTTCTCACTATCTGACATGAAATCAGAATAAACCTTCCCCATTTTAGGTCAATTAGGAAGAAGAACCAAAATTATTTATATTTGCCAAATGCCAGAATAATGAGAGAGAATTTTTAAGACATTTTTATTACTTTCTGCAAAGTTGCAAGTTTACATACACTAGCATTACTCTGTCTTTAAACAATTTGGGACAGCCCATATGATGATATCATGTCTTTGGAAGCTTTTGATAGGTTTATTGTCAACATCTGAGTTACGGACACACCTGTGGATATATTTTATTGGACATCAAAAACACAATGCTTTTGTGTGTACCATTATGGGAAAGTCTAAAGAAATCAGCCAAGATATCAGGAAGAGAATTGTGGACTTGTACAAGTCTGGATCATCCTTGGGTGCAATTTCCAGATACCCGAGGGTGCCTTGTTCATCTGTACAGACAATTATACACAAGTGCAAACAAGATGGGAATGTCTAGCCATCGTACCGCTCAGGAAGGAGACGGGTTGTGTGTCTCAGAAATAAACGTGCTTGGGTCCGACATATCAACCAAAGAACAAAAACAAAAGACCTGGCAAGATTGTGTCATTATCCACAGTGAAACGAGTACTGTATCAATATGGGCTGAAAGGCCACTCTGCCAGGAAGAAGCCATTACTCCAAAAGAAACATATAAAAGCCAGATTAATGTTTGCAAATGCACACAGGAACAAAGACCTACATTTTTGGAGACATGTCCTGTGGTCTGAAGAAACTAAAATTGAACTGTTTGGCCATAATGACCATCGTTACGTTTGGAGGAAAAATGGAGAAGTTTGGAAGTCTAAGAACACCATCCCAACTGTGATGGGGGTAGCAACGTCCTGTTGTGGGGTTGTTTTCCTGCAGGAGGGACTGATGCACTTCACAAAATAGATGGCATCATGAGGAAAGAAGATCATGTGGCAATACTGAAGCAACATCTCAAGACATCAGCCAGGAAGTTAAAGCTTGGGCGGAAATGGGTCTTCCAAATGGACAATGACCCGAAGCATACTGCCAAACTGGTTACACAGTGGCTTAAAGATAACCAAGTCAATGTTTTGGAGTTGCCGTCACAAAGCCCTGTTCTCAATCCGAAAATTTATGGGCAAAGCTGAAAAGGCAGCAAGCAATCCTCTCTCATTAATCTTGTATTTAGTAAATATAAAAAATTTCTTAATCCTAATTGACCTAAAACAGGTGAGGTTTATTCTGATTTCATGTCAGATAGTGAGAAAAACATGCATATGTATCTTTTTATATAGTGTATGTAAACTTTTGGTTTACATACACTATGTACAGGGCATGTCCTGTATACCAGCTGTATGTACGGGACATTTATACCAGCTGTATGTATGGGATATATATCAGCTGTATGTACGGGACATGTACGTTACATATATACTAGCTGTATGTATGATAAATATATACCACTTGTATATACAGGACATATGTAGTGTGACTAGAACTGTGCTATACAATATACATATACAATACACAGATAATAATATTTATATACACAGTATTCACCTCCAATACATAGCTCATAACATATTGGACACTTGTAATAAATCTATAACCAATAGTGTATATACGACGTATGTACAGTACTATACAGTAAATATCTACAATATGTAGATCTAGAACATACAGTACACAGGACAATGTACAAAGAGTAGATCTATGACCTATAGTATATATTCAATGCATCTATAGTGAATAGATATGTACAGTACAAATCTACAATACATACATGTCCTATGTCCAGCACACAGGACAATGTACAATACATATATAACATTTTTATATACAACACATTTACAATGAATAGGTATGTACTATACAGTATACAGATAAATAATAAGAAGTAGAAATAGCTCACCTATGTATACGGGCTAGTCCTAAATCGTCCATGTGAGTCCGAGTAGTGTAGTTCTCCGTCCCGGTTCCCGCCGGCCAAGCGGTATGCAAACAAATACAAATGCCGGATATCCTGGTGCTGAGCCACTGCAGGGCCTGCGCCGTGAGGAACTCCAAATCCCGGTTGCGGTGAAAACATACACAACTTTATTGAAGATTAAAATAAGCAGCGCACAAACAATGCCACAGGATGCCTGCACTTGACAGACGCGTTTCGAGCGTGTCGCTCTTGTTCACAGTCTGTGAACAAGAGCGACACGCTCGAAACGCGTCTGTCAAGTGCAGGCATCCTGTGGCATTGTTTGTGCGCTGCTTATTTTAATCTTCAATAAAGTTGTGTATGTTTTCACCGCAACCGGGATTTGGAGTTCCTCACGGCGCAGGCCCTGCAGTGGCTCAGCACCAGGATATCCGGCATTTGTATTTGTATACAGTATACAACTACAATACACACATTAATATACATTACGCCAGACGTGTATAATATTTAGATCTATAGCCTACAGTACATATACAACACCTGTGCAGTGCATAGATGTGTACTATACAGTATTCATGTACAATACATAGATCTATAACATACAGTGTATAAGCCACATATACAGTATTCAGATTTATAATATACAGGACATGTAGGGTGAAAAGATCTAGATCCTGCAACATATATACATTGGGCCTTCTGTATGAAAACGGTCTGGGTGTAAGACTGTGTTTGTTGCCTATAGCAACCAATCAGCGCTCATAGCAACCAATTAGAGCTAAGCTTTTATCTTTCCAGAGCAGTATAGGAAATAAAGGGGCGCTCTGGTTGCTAAGGGCAACAAAGAGAGTTTTAGACCTAGATAGTTTTCATACACAAGGCCCAGTTTATGTATTGTCAGTAGAACATTGCTGTACTTTTTTGAATATATTACAGTCAGAGGCGCACAGAGCTGAAAATATAACCTGCAGGATATAATCAAAGTTGTTCACATTCACAAAGATCTCTGCTAGATGGGTCACTGCTATGCTTCTGTTTGGAGATACTCAAGCATGTTGTGTGTATGTGTGTTTTATATATATATATATATATAGCAGAGATATATATATATACACACATACATACACACACAATTTTGGAGGGTGAGCTGTAACACTGCCTGCTAAACTTGTGGCAGCCTATGGTTTTAGCACCAGCAGCAGGCAAATCCTTGTCACGTACCCGGACGTAGAGGTGCATCCGCTGGACCACCGCAAGCGATGGTGTAAGCCACGCCAGGGTACGGAATCTAAGTAGGTCCCGGTTTTCACCAGAGCCCGCCGCAAAGCGGGATGGACTTGCTGCGGCGGGAGTCTACCAGGTCGTTACCCCTGACGTGACTTGCTTGCGGTGGCAGCCGAGGTATAGCGTGGTGCAGAATCGTCAGGCAGGCTCGTAGTCGGGAACAGGCAGAAGGTCAGGGCAGGCGGCACAGGTTCGTGGTCGTGGACAGGCGCAAGGTCAGGGCTGGCGGCAAGAAGCGTGGTCGAGGAACGGAAGCTAATGGTACGGTACACGGTAAGTCAGGACAAGGCTAGTAACGCTTTCACAATAGGCTGAAATGGCACTAAAGATCCGGCAACGGCCCCAGGAAGGGGCAGGCGAAAATAGGGGCAGTGACCGGCAATAGCCAATTACCGATACACTGGCCCTTTAAATCTCACAGTGCCGGCGCGCGCGCGCCTTAGATGTCGGGGACGCGCGTGCCGGGAGGCTGAGACCGCAACAGGAGCGCGGCCGGGTAAGTAAGGAGGATCCGGGCCGGCCGGGTGAGTGCGCCCACCGCCCGTCAAGCGGGCGGCGGTGCCGCTCGTGCGGCGACCACGGGTGTGCCCGGGACGGGGGTCGCGGGCCCACCCGTGACAATCCTCAGCCTAAAAAAAATAAAAATCAGATGGAAGCCAGTAATAAGGGATCCGTTTATATCCAACAGGGTGGAATTCAGCTTGGATTCTGCTATATAGTGGGCACAGTACATGATGGAAGATGCAGTGGAGAAACAACGTATTTAGTCAGCCACCAATTGTGCAAGTTCTCCCACATCATAGGTCGACCTCAACTATGAGAGACAAAATGGGAAAACAAATCCCGAAAATCCCATTGTCTGATTTGGAAAGAAATTATTTGCAAATTATGGTGGAAAATAAGTATTTGTTCAATAACAAAAGTTCATCTCAATACTTTTTTCTATCTCCTTTGTTGGCAATGACAGAGGTCAAATGTTTTCTGTAAGTCTTCACAAGGTTGGCACACACTGCTACTGGTATGTTGGCCATTCCTCCATGCAGATCTCCTCTAGAGCAGTGATGTTTTGGGGCTGTCGCTGGGCAACACGGACTTTCAACTCCCTCCAAAGGTTTTCTATTGGGTTGAGATCTGGAGACTGGCTAGGCCACTCCCGGACCTTGAAATGCTTCTTACAACGCCACTCCTTCGTTGCCCTGGCGGTGTGCTTGGGATCATTGTGATGCTGAAAGACCCAGCCATGTTTCATCTTCAATGCCCTTGCTGATGGAGGGAGGTTTGCACACACGATACATGGCCCCACTCATTCTTTCATGTACACGGATCAGTTGTCCTGGTCCCTTTGCAGAGAAACAGCCACAAAGTATAATGTTGCCACCCCCATGCTTCACAATAAGTATGGTGTTCTTTGAATGCAACTTAGCATTCTCTCTCCTCCAAACACAGCGAATTGTGTTTCTACCAAACAGTTCTACTTTGGTTTCATCTGACCATATTACATTCTCCCAACACTCTTCTGGATCATCCAAATGCTCTCTAGCAAACTTCAGAAGGGCCCGGACATGTACTGGCTTAAGCAGGGGGACACGTCTGGCACTGCAGGATCTAAGTCCCTGATGGCGTAGTGTGTTACTGATGTTAGCCTGTGTTATGTTGGTCCCAGCTCTCTGCAGGTCATTCACTAGGTCCCCCCGTGTGGCTCTGAGATTTTTGCTCACCGTCCTTGTGATTTTGACCCCATGGGGTGAGATCTTGCGTGGAGCCCCAGATGGAGGGAGATTATCAGTGGTCTTGTAAGTCTTCCATTTTCTAATTATTACTCCCACAGTTGATCTCTTCACACCAAGCTGCTTGCCTATTGCAGATTCAGTCTTCCCAGCCTGGTGCAGGGCTACAATTTTTTTTTCATGGTGCCCTTCGACAGCTCTTTGGTCCTCACCATAGTGGAGTTTGGAGTGTGACTGTTTGAGGTTGTGGACAGGAGTAAGGGTAGGTTCACACGACTGGTTTTGACGCCGTTTTCGGAGTGTATTCTCGCACAAAACAGCGTCAAAAACATCCACGGTACTTTTTTGATTGATTTCTATGTAAAACAACGTTCACACACGGCAAGGTTTTTACACTGATTTTGCACGCTCCTCTGGTTGCTGCTTTGGGCGCTGAAAAAGAAGTGTCTTGTCAATTCTTGAAGCGTTTTCAACACTGAAAATCCCCATAGGAAACAATAAGAGTTTCAAAACCTCTGCAAGGTTTTAGATTTGGTTTTAGCGCATTTTTCGGCGCAGTTTTTGCCCTGGCAATTTATTTGTATGGGTGTTTCAGAAAGAAAATAGTGTTGGAAAATCTCGTCCAAAACCTGATCAAATCCTCGTCTGAAAAATGCCGCATTGAGGCGCTTTTCAGATGAGGTTTTGATGCTGATTTGGATACTGAAAGTTCAACGTCCAAATCAGCGGTGTGAACATACAGTTGCATGTAAGGCTGGATCCACACAGCATCGGACAAAAAGCACCCGAAAGTCGACCGGTTTTTGTTCGATGCACGACTGTGTTTTTTGTCACTGTTTTGTTAAAAACCGCGGTCGGTTCTGTGTTTTTTGCCGTCGGCCCAGACAATTGATTGTATGAGAAACTGATGGCAAAACACCGGCGTATTTAGAATCATGTTCCTAAATACGGCGGCGTCAGAAAACGAGCAGAAAAAAAGACCTGTGTAGACTACAGGTAATTTTTTCTCTTAGGGCAACATGTCCCAACATGGCAACGCCAGTTTTTTTGGTCTATTTTGCGCCAAAACCACTTTTGAGGCCATATTCTTGATGTAAATGAACTGTCATACACCAAAACTAGGTGCATTATATGCCGGGCGCGACACTTTGTAATGTTCCTAAATATGGTGCGCTGTGTGCCCCAGTTGCGCAATGCGCCTATTGAGGCGCATTACATATGTTATGCGCCTCCGTCGGGCTGTGCGCCTCGATATGCGCATTACATATAATACCAATAATATGTGCCGCGAGTTTCGCAACGCGCCTTTTTTGACGCGATTCACCTTTTTAGGCGCATTAATTTTTCTATGCAAGATATAGCGGATGCCAGATTTTTGAAAGTCTGGGACTTTTTGGCGTACTTTACACTGATTTAATGTGCCTAAAAATGGTGTGGAAACGCCACTTTTCTGACATCTAGCCCTTAAAGTCTGTGGGCATGCAAAATGATCGGATTTCCAGCTGTTTTAGAATCCTAAAACCCCCAAAAAATGCTATCGTTTCTGCATGCTGTGTAGACATAGCCTAACTTGTTCAAAAAATTGCTCATCCTTGAGTCTGAAATTTCCTCTATTAAATGTTATTGTAATATATAAATTCTTTCTTATCTCATAATGGCTATTTGCTGGGATATGTCTTCACTTGGGCACCATTGTAAGAGGCGATGTGGGTCTCTTCTTTTTCAGGCTCGAGTCCTTATAGTAGACACTCGGGAAAAGAAGAGAGAGGTGGGGGGGGAAAGGGGAAAAAGAAAACAAGGTTAAGGCGCCATTGGTGTAGTAGATCGAGCAAATATTTGGAGAGAAACCGTATATTAGCTGTGCGCTCACCTTATAGTGTTGTACAGATTCGGTACAACTCAGTTAAAAGCTTATTAGCAGCCTCTGGTAGTCATAGGCTATGTTCACACGGCTTAACTGCGGGACGTAATTACGCCCCGCAACTACGCCGTGTGGGCGGGGGCGGGGGGCCGGCACCTCGCCGGCCCATAGACTTGCATTACCAGCGGCGCGTATACGCCGCTGGTAATTCACATGTCACTTATCTCCCCACCCGGCGTATTCGCCGAGCAGGGAGAGGAGACGTAATCCATAGTTCTCTATGAGAACTGTGGATTACCGTAATGACTGGACCGTTTACATGAACATTGCACAAAAGTTTACAGAGAACACACAAAAGATCAAAAAAAATTGAATTTAAAAAATAGAAGAAAACATTAAAAAAACTTAGCTTTGGGGTTAAAAAAAAACAAACGCGTTTCACAGGGAAATTGGGTCCCTGCTTCATCAGGTTTTGACCTAAGGGGTAAAGTTTAATGTTTTTTTCTATATTTTTTTTCTATTTTTTTTGATCGTTTTGTGGGTTTTCTGAAAAATTTTGGGCAATTTTTCAGGGAAATTTTTAAAAATTTTGGGAAAATTTTTTGTACCGGGGCCCCCTGTTTTTTTGAACTAACACTAGGACAACGCACTCACTTCATAAATCGAAATTACAAACTCGGGGAAAAAAAATTTAAAAGAAACCCCTGGGACAGTTTTCTAAAAATTGCATCCTAATGTCTGAAGGCCATTCCATTCCATGTAGTTTAATTCCAACCAAAAATGCACCTCAAATTTTAATTAATTGCTTCTTTATTAGGGGATCATCCCCAAAACCCAAAAGTTATTTAATGAAGGAAATATTAAAAAAAACTGCTGTGGGGCTTCCCCCAAAAACCTCTTTTAAAATAGGACAACTGGATGGCAAAACCCAAAAGCTAAAGGGAAAGGGCAAAAGGAATTTGAATTTAAAAAAAACATGGGGTTTTTTCACCAAAATATTGATTTCTGAACTCTTCCTGACAAAAACATTATTTATTGTTTTTTAAAAAATAAACTTTTTTTTCTTGGCGTTAAATTTGGGGGTCTGGGGCCGCTCTTTCTGCTTCTTTTTATTTTTGAAGGGTTTTTTTTTTTACTGCAAAAATTTTTTAAAGCCACCATTTTTTTTTCTTTGAATTTTTGGGGGAAAATTGGTTTTTATTTTTTATATAATTAAAAAAAAAAATTTTAATTTTTCTCAAAAAAAATTTCCCTAGGGAAGGGGAAAAAATTCCCCAGAAACTAAAAAATTTTCCATTTTATCTCTTTTAAATTTTTTCCCCGATGTTTTTCTTAGGGCCCGCCAGGTTTTGGGTTCATAAAAGTCCCCCCTCCTGTAGGATCTATTTTTCCCCCTTTTTTTTTACTTTCTCAGGGTCGGTCTTTCCCCTACCAAAGTAATGATTTTCCTTTGTAGTGATTTTTCAAAAAACCCCTTTTTTAGTTTTTAAAACCCTTTTTTTCTTCAATTTGCTACAAAAGGAACATGGGTTTCCTTATCCCAAAGTCAAAAAAGGGAAACATTGACAAAATTTTCCCAAATTTTCTAATAGCAAAAAGAAAAACACAGATGTGAATTTAAAAAACTCTGGGCCCCTTTCCGGGGATGAGGCCCCAGTGGGCCCCCCCTTAAAAACAGAAAAGTATTTTTGGGAAATTTATAGGGAAAACTGAAGACCGACTTTTTTGAACTAATTGGGCCACTTTAAGCCCCCCAATTCTTGGTAATCTGATATTCCAAACCCCTTTTTTTATCCTTTTTTTAATATTCGTTTTCTGACACTTTTTCCCTTTTCTTCTACAGGCGGTGTCTTTTCTGTTGGAACGCTAACCCCCTGTAGGGCAAAAGGGTAAAATTTTACCTAAAGTTCTAAGTTAAATTTTCAATTTTTTGGGGAAAAACTCACCCAAAAAATTCCGGAAAAATTTGGCTTTTGGTTTAAAATTTTAGGTTTAACATGAAACCTATTGCCTTTTTTTTTTTAACTAAATGAGACCATCTCGCCCTTTTGATGCACATGGGCCAGCTGTTCCCAAAGTTTCAGTACTTTTTTAAAACTTTTTAATCTCTAACATAAGCTTATGGCAAAATTCCCACCCGGTGTTTTTAATTTCCCGAAAACGTCCAATTTAAAATTTTGGGGAAACCCTTTGAATTGGGATTTTTTTTCAAACCTCCTCCCTATGTGTTAAAATTTTGGACATTAGACAATGGGCCCTTAAAAATTGTTTAACAGTACTTTCTCCAATTTCGAGGGGTTCAAGCGGGAAACCTCCAGATGGAAAGTGGCCATTTTAGGGTTAGATTTTCACAGGGTTTTCATCAGCAGGTTTATCAAGGGGGACTTTGGGGAGTCCCCATTTAAAAGGGAAATTTTAAATTTGGACGTCATTTGGCTCCAAACACCACGATGACCGCTTTTTTGTAAAGGGAAATGCTTTGCAAAAAACCCCGGGTTTATGAATTCCACACAAAATCCAGGCCTTTAAAGGGAGGTGGGGAGGCAACCCGGTCACCTCAGACCCCTTTTGTAACTGGTTTACATAATGTGGTCCATGTTCTAGACAAATGACCACACCCACCAAGGGGACAGCATCTTTGTTTTGCAAGGAACCCAAAGATTTTACACTGGGGTGAAGAAACCCTTTGGGCCTCAGGTTTTTTCAGGGGATAAAGTCAAATTTACTCGGGGCAGAAATAATGGCTTCCCAAAGATGCCATGGAACCCTCAAGGTGGGGTTTTTTGCAACCCAACACTCAGGGAACCCCCTTTTTAGGTCATCTACCCAGACCACACCGATTAAATGGTTGTGAATATCTGATTTTTGCCCCTCACCTTCCTTAAAACCCTTATTTGGGGTTGTTTTGGCATTAAACATTCCCTTTTCCCTTTGGGTTTTTGTTTTTTCAATGAAGTGGGCATCAGTGAATTTATGTAGCCAAAAAGGAACCCTCCCCTTCTTTGCCCCTTTTTGTGGGCTCTTTTTAGTCTCTCTGTATCTTGTTTCAAAACCCGCTGATTAACACTTGGACCCCCTTTAAGCCCAAAAAGGCCACCCCCATCTGGGAAAGGAAACCGGTTAAGCCTCGCAAGGTTTTCCCTTTATTCATGATGGCAAAAAAATGAACGGGATGATGAAAGGGGGAAATCTTTTTAAAACCAAAAAAAAATTGATCCCTCTAATTTATTTGGGGGGATTTTAAGACAAACACCTGTTGAAAATTTTGAAATTTTTTTAAACTTTGTTAGAGATCAGGCAAATTTGTGCAAAAAATGCTTTAAACTGAACGTTGGACCCTGGCATCTAAATTAAAGGGGTTGTCTCACTTTTTTTTGATTTATCTTTTTCCCCCCCGTCCTGTTTTCTTGGGTTTCACTTTTTTTAATTTTAGGGGGGTGTGTTTACTACTTCCCCACCTAAAACCCGGGGAGTTTGAAACCCACCTTGGGGAAAATTTTTTATACACCTTTAGGAGCTGATGAGGCCCCCCCCAAGGGGATAAACTCAGAACAGGTAGGACATGTTAAAAAGGACCCATTTTTACAAAAATGAATTGTTTTTTCAAGATCTTTTTCCCAAAAAGCAATCCTTTTGTATTAGACACCCCCTTTTAAAAGATGGTTTAAATTTTGTTAAAATTTTAAAAAAAAATTTAAGAAATTTTATGTACCAAAAACTTGAAATTTCAACCAAAAAACTAAAAAAACCGTTACTTTTTTGGAAATGTGTTTTATTTTCCATAAAACGGGGGGAAAATGATCAAATTTTTCTTAAAAGCTGCGACTTTTTTCTGGTGCTAGGGAAAATTTTTGTGGGTGGTTTGGGATTGCACCCTTTCCCCCCTATTCTTTTGAAAATTTGGCTGGCTGCAAAAGCCAGACACAGCCCAAAGGACAAGAAGGGGGTTGCTGTTTCTGGGGAAAAAATCAAACCAAGGGTTTTTAAATCTCCTAAAGCCCCCGAATGAACTAGAATTAATTGATACTTTTTTGGGCACAAAAAAAATTTAAAATTGTGGGTTCCCCAGGGAAATAGGGAAAAATCGATCCCGGGGTTTAAAATTTTTTTTTTAAAAAAGGGCTTGTTTTTCTTTGGAAAATTTTTTTTTTTCAAAAAATTTGGGAAAAGCCCCTTTTTCTTTTTTAAGGAAAACTTACCTTCTTCCCGGCATCACCGTTCCAGAGCTTCAGTGTCCCCAAACGCCTCCCCCGGTCCCTTACTGATGACATAATATTCATGGGTCCATTGGGGCTTACAGCCCCAAACACATGTTGTACAAAGCAGGGATTAAAGAAAGGGTGAGGGCCTGAGATTGGTTGCCCCGCCCTCATTGATCCTTTAATTTTTTCAAACCAAATGAGGGGGCCAAAGGGGGGGTGGGTCGGCCCATTGGAACGGTGGTGATGGGAGAGATAAGTATGGGTTACTTTTCTATACTAGCACAAGGGAAGGTGGTAAGGAGGTTTTTAAAAGTCTTGAACAATCCCTTAAATTATATCTCCCCTGTAGACGTCTCTTCTCAAGACTAAGTTTAATTCTTTTAACTATTGCTCATAACTAGGACTCTCCAGGCTCCTGCTCAGTTTAGTTGCTCATTTTTGTACTTTCTCTAATTGCAGTGCATCTTTTCTCTTTCCCAGAACAGACCTGCATAATCCAGATAAGGCTGCACAATGCTTTGTAGAGCGTAACATTACTTCTCTGTCCCACAAGTTGGTGCCTCTTTTAACCATAGTTGCCAACTTTTGAAAATGAAAAAGCAGGAGACCTTAGTGGGCGGCGCGCGCGGCAAAAATTTGCATGGACACGCCATCCTTGTCGGAAATGTCACGCCCCTTCAAAAAAGCCACACCCACCCCACCTAACTACATAACGGCTTTGGAAGAAAGCCAGGTAGATGCCCTTATAGCCGGGTAGTAGCCCCCATAACCAGGTAGTGCCCTTACAGGCCAGTAGATGCCCCCGTGTAGCCAAGTAGATGCCCCCTCTGAGACCAGGTAAGCCAATTTGTAGCCAGGTAGTGCCCCCCTTTGTTAGCCAGGTAGGTGCCCCCCTTTGTTAGCCAGGTAGTGCCCCCTTTGTTAGCCAGATAGTGCCCCCATTGTTTGCCAGGTAGTGCCCCCTCTGTTGCCAGGTAGTGCCCCCATTGTTTGCCTGGTTGGGCCCCCTTTGTTGCCAGGTAGTGCCCCCATTGTTGCCAGGTAGTGCCCCATCGTTGCCCGGTAGTGCCCCCATTGTTGCCAGGTAGTGCCCCCTCTGTTGCCAGGTAGTGCCCCCCTCTGTTGCCAGGAAGTGCCACCTCGGTTGCCAGTAGTGCCCCCATTGTTGCCAGGTGATGCCCCCATTGTTTGCCAGGTAGTGCCCCCTCTGTTGCCAGGTAGTGCCCCCTCTGTTGCCAGGTAGTGCCCCCTTTGTTGCCAGGTAGTGCCCCCTCTGTTAGCCAGGTAGTGCCCCCATTGTTTGCCAGGTAGTGCCCCCATTGTTGCCAGGTTGATGCCCCCATTGTTGCCAGGTAGTTGCCCTCTCTGTTAGCCAGGCAGAGCCCCCTAAAGCTAATAAAAATAAAATAATAAAATCCACTCACCTTACCGGGCCCTCCTGCAGCGCGGCCAGCTCCTGCCCGATCTCAGCGGCGCAGGGAAGTGAGAGCAGCCCCCGCGTCACTTCCCCTGCGCCGCTGATCTGTGTGTTACCGCGCGCACAGACCCGTACATACAGGGAGAGGAGGGAGGAGGGGCGATCCCCCTGCCTCCTCCCCGCACATGAACCGCGGGCGGGTGAGCGGACGCTGGGCCGCTTCACTCACCTGTAGGAGCGGCCCGGCGGCGCAAGAGTAGCGCGCCAGCGCTACTTTTCCGCCGCGGTCATTTAAAGGACCCCCGCCGCCTGCAGGCGGCGGGAGGAATGCCAACTCCCCCGGGAGGGCGGGAGGGGACCCCAAATAGCGGGAACCCCCGCCAAAAACGGGAGAGTTGGCATGTATGCTTTTAACTCCTTAACGACCGCCCACCATCTTTTGACGTCGGCTGTTGCAGGTTGTTTGTCTGCAGTGACGTCTACCCAGCCCTGTTCCCAGCACAGCTCCTGCAAGCGCCGGGGAGCGTCGGTTTCCCCGGTGTTTTAACCCTTTGATTGCCGCAGTTCGTCACCACAGCGCAATCAAAAGGTTTCCCTGCTCTGTCCGGTGATCGGAACACCCAGTGACCCGACAGAGCCCGGAGAAAGGCTGCACAGTCAGCCATGGGGACTTAGAGTAGCCCCAGAGCTGTCTGTATAACAAGCCAGCGATCAGGGCAGACTGAGCTGTCCTGACTGCTGCCTGTGTCAGACTGACACAGATTACAATGTATTAGCATTAGAGATGGGCGAATTGATTCTAACGAAGTGGAATTCGTTTAGAATTTCAGGAAAACTTCGGTTCGGAACGAAGTCGAAGTTTGGGGTTCTTCGCGTGAACGAAGTGTGCTTTTGATTGATAAAATGACTGCGAGCACATGGCGTTTTCATGGGGCAAAGCACTCTGGGAGGAAAAAGGGCATAGCCCGCATGACATGTGCAGAGATGAAGCCAATCAAGACCGGCGGGAAATTTTGTGACGTCACCGCACTATAAAGTCCGGGCGCGACGCTGGGAGCTCATACCGCTCTCACGTACTGATCAGGGAAGGTGCTGCGCGGCTGATTGTTACTGAAAAAAACTGATTTTTATACAGCGATTTTTGGGGGTCTCAGCTTGTCCCCCAGAGACTGCTTCTCTGATTTTTGTGGGGTATTGGATCTGAAGTCCAGTGTGTGTCCATTGCAGCTGCAAAATACATTTTATAAAGCTATCTGCTCACAGCACATTGAATATCCAAGGGGGAAACAAGCCTGTTTCCTTTTTTTTTCATTTAAAGAAACAGCATTTTTACAATACAAATACCACTTCATTTTTGGCTGCTCAATTTTGTTGCGCAATTTAACATCCAGGGGTTAAATTTAAGCGTTGTTCTGCTGTTGTGGTGACTAAAAGAAAACGTTTATTTCACCGCCAAAAAAGACATTTTTCCTGTAGCATAATTCACAAGCGAAGGTTAATTACAAGTTTTACTCTTGTTGTGTAGCGTAAAAAACACGCCATTGTAACACGCTACAAAGCTCTTTAGTTTTTGGTTGCTCAATTCTTTTGCGCAATTTACATCCAGGGGTTATTTAAAGCGTTGTTCTGCAGTTGTACTCAGTAAAAGAAACCTTTGTTTTTCACCGCCACAGAAGGAAATTCTGTAGCATAATTCATGTCCGAAGGTTAAATTAAGCCTTTTTTGTGCTTTATATTCAGTAAAATACACATTTGTTTTTAAACGACACATACAAGTCAATTTTTCCTGCCCATTTGGGGAGCGCAATTTATATCCAAGGGTTACCCAAGCTTCTTAGTGGGTTCTTTTGGGAGTCAAATACAGGGTGTGTATTTATCATATACAGATATCTTCATCAAACAGGGGTCTGTACTTTTTAGAACAAACAGTATGTCAGACAGAGAGGTGGCAGGCTTTTGCACCTGCGAGTGGCAGTGGCACAAACATTCCTGGAGCGGGGCCCAGGTCGCAGCACAGCAAGGGGACCGTCGCAGAAAGGGGTCACTCGGTGAGGCCACAACTGCCACTGTCATCTAGCGGCCGTGTGTTGACCAGCAACCCAAAGGGTCTTGATTGGTTGACTAGGTCAGCCACTTCCTCCCAGATGACATCTGACAACCCCAGCCAAGAGTCTGTGGGAACGTCAGACACAACCCTTAGTTGGCATGGCCCGGGAGCGGGTCAGCGGCCCTCACCTGTCCTCAGCCCCCGCCTCTGCCCCCATCCGGTTCCCTCAGCCAGAGATCACTATGTGGTCTGGGCTCAGCGCCACTAAAATAGCGAGGATGAACAATTTGAGGAGGGCAGTCAGCAGCTACTTGGCAGCGAAGAAATGGGGCCAATATCCCCTGCTTCTTGCAGTCGGCAGCAGAGTATAGAAGTTGAGAGGGGCATGGGAGGTCATGTTGTGAGGGGTCAGCCTCGGCATACCAAGACCGGTGGATGAGGACAGCAGTGACGATGAAAACACAAATAGATGAGATGTAAACCGACCGCACTTGGGGGCCGGGTGAGGCAAGGGCTTTTATCATCGTCAGGAGAAGAGGGCGTCAGCCCTGCGCGTTCAGGCAGCGGGGCAGCCAGCAAGTGGGGGCGTGTGGCCGTGAGTCAGCAGGGTAGCAGCAGTGAGAGGTCGGGAGCCAAGCGGCCATGGGGTAAAAAAAACCCGCTTCACAGGTCCAAGAAAGTAGCGGCACAGGGGCTCAGCGAAGCAGCGGCTGTAAGTAGTCACTCAGGCGGAGCGTTGGAGGTAAAATCAGATACCCGGCGGTGTGGCAGTTCTTTGTTAAGACACCGAAGGAGCCGAATATGGGTATATGTAGAATCTGTGGGCAGAAAGTGAAGCGTGGCCAGGAGCTAACGTTGGCACCACGGCCCTGCGTCAACACATGCAGTGTCCCCATCCGGTTGGCCTGGGAGAAACGTTGGGTCAGATGTGGTGGTCCATCCTGCCGTTTGCAGCAACAGCAGCACCACCGACCAGTGGCAAGCGAGCCAATTCAGCCAGTCAAGGCTCCACCACCTCTGCAGAAGGGAGCTGTTTCTCTTTGACATAATCTCCCGGTCCAGATGCTCCTGCTCCTCGCTACTCATGGCGCCACAGTCGTTCAGCGAGGCGATTGCAAAGAGACAACAGTACGTCCAACCATCCTAAGGTGGCAGCAGCTGACCGTGCTCCTGTCCAAATTTTTGGTGCTGCAGTCCCTCCCTTTTTCCCAAATGGTGGACTCTGCAAACCCTTCAGAGAACTAATGGGTTGTGCCGAGGGCCAGATGGGAGAGTTCCAAGCCGTAATTTCTTTTCCAAAAAGGCATACCAGCACTTCATAAATATGTAGAACAGAAGGTGGGCCAGTCCCTTTTAGCTTATCGGTTTGTTTTTCCCAAAGGGGCACGGCAGCGCGACGTCTGGAGCTGTAACTACGGGCAGGGCCAAATACATGTCCTTTACCCCACTGGGTGAATGTGCTTCCGGCCCAGGCACACCAAGCAA
The DNA here is from genome assembly GCA_025379985.1 of Phyllomedusa bahiana. Lineage (NCBI taxonomy): Eukaryota > Metazoa > Chordata > Amphibia > Anura > Hylidae > Phyllomedusa > Phyllomedusa bahiana. Next base: position 43,627 of record JAODAL010011471.1, read on the forward strand.
TTGGACAGAGACGCCGCTTTTCTCCTCCACGTTGTCGAACTGCGGCTCCTGCGCCAATGTCCGCCTCCTCCTCCTCCACCACCACCACCATCTCAGCCTCCACAAGTACTGCTCCATCATACCACATGTGTAGGACACAGCGGTGTCACGCAGTTCTACACCTGGCTTGCTTTGGCGAATGAAGTCACACAAGGGAGGAACGCTCCCGTCATGCACAAGAAATCGATGGGGGCTTCCCCCGGCCAACTGAAAAATCGGAACCATAGTGACGGACAATGGGAGGAACAGGGTGTCCGCGCTGCACCGAGGGGGGATGGTCCATGCGCCTGCATGGCGCACGGTTCAACGGGTTGTGAAAAGGTTCTGAATTTTTCCCACCGATCTCAAAGTTTCCCTAAAAGGGCCGGGGGAAACTGTGCATGCACTTCACCATTCCAACAAAGCCGGGAACACCCTCCTCGAGTTGCAGCGGCAGAACGCCTCCCCCAACACACCTAATCGATGTTCCCCCACCCTTGGAAAATTCCAGCCTGCACATTTTGGGACCGACTTAAAACAAAAAAGGCCATTAACATTTTTGATGATCCAGCGGATGGGAAGTACTCCCCCTGTGAAAATTGATGTCAGTCATGGCAGCCAGCTGACCCTGCCATTTGTTGAGGCCATTCGGGGAGGTGACGTTATTTGTTATCGCCGGGACTACGGGATGAATAACGTCATTCCACTGCTTCATTCCGGAACAGATGCTGAAAAATTTTCGGGCAGGACTGGAGACGGGGCGACTACATCTTGCGGCAATTATCCGGTGGGACTGAAATGGAGGAGACATTGGAGCAAAGTTGTCGGGTGAAATGAGGGTTTTTACCAGGTGACAAGAGAGGAGGAGCAGCTGGAGGAGGTAGAGGGAGATGAGGAAGAGAGGCAGATGACCCCAAGCCCTGGCAGATAAGGGAGATGGGGGCAGGAGCCCCTCGGAGTCACTTTTGCAGATGGGCCCCCACATCTTATTTGCCCGGGTATGACAGCCGAATAGTCAGCATCCCGCAGAGGGATGACTTTTGGCTCTCCACCCTATTGGACCCCCTAACCGGTCCAAAATGGGAGCCTTTTTCCCCCCTATTGAGAGGGGGGACAAACTCAAATACTATGGGAAATCCCCGAGTCAGTTTGGGCCCCTCCTATGTGCGGCATTGTCCCTCCTCTACAGGTCTGACCGGGGGGGGTTCTTCAGCGCTCACGTTACTACTCCGCGGCTGCTGGTGAAGGGGGGGGGGGGGCGGGAGGGGCAGTACCATTCCATCAGCAGCAACCTAAGTCGGAGTCACGATGAGCAGCTTCCTTCACCCCCTATTGAGGAGGCAGTCCCCCAGCAAGACCTGGGGCAGACCCCAACCAACAGGTGGTTTGGGCCTACTTGGGCAGCCCTCTGCCACCCCATTAAAGACCCGGACACGGGGACCAAACTGGTGTGGGCCGCAAATTCCAAGTTGCAGTGGGGAAAACTGTCCTGCCCGGGCAGTAGTGTGGCATCGACGGGTTTCTGCGGCGGGGGCCATCATTACCCCAAAGAGAACCCGCTTGTCCACGGGAAATGTGGAACGACTGACCTTTGTCAAGATGAATCAGGCGTGGATCGGCCAGGATTTCCACACACCAATGCCTTAGGCGTCAGACTACATTAGCCATGACGCCTCACCCAAACTGTGAGAAATGAGTCTGGGTTCAAACTACCGGCCTCAGCCACTAATCTGATGCCGCCACCCGCCTGATGCCACACATCTGCTGACAGTTTCTCCATCTGCCACCAACAATCTTTACCAGGGACTGTTATTGCCACCCACCTCCACACTCTGTCATTGTGCCACTGTCTGACCTCATGCTGCTGCTGTGGCTGCTGCCGTGACCTCCACACTGTGTCATTGTCCCACTCTGTGGCCTACTCCTGTTTTTGCCACCTCTAGAATGTCATTGTGCCACTGTCTGACCTCATGCTGCTGCTGTGGCTGCTGCCGTGACCTACACACTGTGTCATTGTGCCACTGTCTGACCTCATTCTGCTGCTGTGGCTGCTGCCGTGACCTACACACTGTGTCATTGTGCCACTGTCTGACCTCATGCTTTTGCTGTGGCTGATGCCGTGACCTACACACTTTGTCATGCTGCCACTGTCTGACCTTATGCTGCTGCTCTGGCTGCTGCCGTGACCTCCACACTGTGTCATTGTCCCACTCTGTGGCCTACTCCTGTTTTTGCCACCTCCAGAATGTCATTGTGCCACTGTCTGACCTCATGCTGCTGCTGTGGCTGCTGCCGTGACCTCCACACTGTGTCATTGTGCCACTGTCTGACCTCATGCTGCTGCTGCCGTGACCTCCACACTGTGTGATTGTGCCACTCTGTGGCCTACTCCTGTTTTTGCCACCTCCAGAATGTCATTGTGCCACTGTCTGACCTCATGCTGCTGTGTATGCCGCCGTCACCTCCACACTCTGTCACTGATGTTGCCACCTGAGTCCTCAGCTTGTTTTTGGTCAGTTTTGCCCTCTTAAGTGCCCAGGGAATTTTATAGTGAAGCGATTCTAAGAGCGGCGGCAGTCATGTGCGTGTCATACTAAAACACAACATTGTATGAAGACCAAACCAAGCTCCCTCTGCATATTTAAGCATGGCACAACGTTCTACAGCACCCTGCAGGCTCTGTGCAGCCTGGAAATTAGCTGTTTTTTAACGTGATTCGTCCCGAAGTAATTCGGAACGAAGTTATTTTTTGCCGAGAAATTCGGCGAAGTGAATGAACCAAATTTCGGGAAATTCGCTGATCTCTAATTAGCATATATGAATATGCTAATATTTTAATTTTTTTTTTTTTTTTACACTTCGTAATGTAACACAGTTCTCCCTTCCTGGGATTTTTTTTTTTTAAAAAAGTAAAAAACATAAAAAGTGTAAAAAAAATAAATAAATAAATAAATATTTTTGTGCATACATTACACACACAAAAAACCCTACACTTATTAGGTATCCATACAACCGTAATAACCTGTAGAATTAATCTAACAAGTTATTAAGTGTGAAATGTGAATGGTGTAAAAAATAAAATAAAAAAACAATTTTTAAAAAATTATTGGAAAAAAAAATCTGCAATGATTTATAAGTGAACTTAAACTATACCCCCATAAAGTACAACTCGTTTCGATTAAAATGAGGCCTCGTACAACTGCGTCATTGTAAAAATAAAAAAGTTATAACTGTTGAAACGCGAGGAGGCAAAAACTAAATAAATGTTCTGGTCATTAACTACTTTCAGGCGTTCAGCTTAAGGGGTTAAGGCATGACAATATCTTGCTGGCTTTAGAAGCAGCTGACTGACATTGCATGCTGTTATATAGTCAGTAATCTGCAAGTACATCCATATTCTTCCTATGGTGCACTCTGGTTCCGTCTCTCTACCAGTTAAAGCTGGGTTCTCATCTTATTCCCTGCTTAGCAGGAACGCACCAAAAGACCTGCCATTTTGGAGATGCTCTGACCCAGTCATCTACCCATCACAACATGTCCCTGGTTGCTTAGATCCTTAAACTTGAGAATTTTTTCTTCTTCAAATGTATCACCTTCAAGAACTGACTTCTTGCTGCCCAGAATATTCTATACCTCGACAGGCGCCATTGTCACATAATAATCAATGTGATTAACTGTAGCGGCTTTTAACGTTATGTCTTATTGCTGGGTACACTATATATTTCTAGTATTGCCAATATGAGACCTTGTCCACCAAAGGATGGGAAAAAATACAAAGCTATACCCAAGCCAAACAAAACCATGTGATGCTGGACTCATACGGCGTATAGCGGCGCGTACTGTGCACACCACTAGACGTCTACTGTTATTAGATGTGCATACTTCTACGTGCTCCGACGCGGCCCCTATTCACCCTCGCTTTCCCTGGCGCTCAATGAGAGTGATGATTTTACTGTATTTGCGGGGCGTACTTCGGCACATTGCAGCACTATAACACTCCGCAAATACGTCGTGTGAACATAACCCTTAGGCTATGTTCACATGGCTTTAACTGGGACATATTTCGGCGCGTATTTCGCTGCGTACTGTACTAAATACGGGGCGAGATACGTCCGAGTGATTACGGTAATCAACAGTTCTCATAGAGAACTATGGATTACGTCTCCTCTCCCCACTCGTACAACATACCTCCCACGAGTCCCTATTTTGGAGAGACAGTCCCTATTTTTAACCCAGGTCCCTCTTAGCTCTATAAATGTCCCTCTTTCATTTAGGAAATAGATTTGCGTCAATAAACTGACGATCTTGCTTTAAAAAGTATCTGATTGCTTCCTCACTGTATATTACATAGCAATTTACTTAATATTTCATTATTGGATACAATGCAGTCCTGAAAATGTGTCCCTTTTGGGCTATCTAAAAAGCTGGCATTTGGGTGTGGTTAGAGGTGTGGTCTGACGTGTCCCTCTTTGGAATCTCTAAAAGTTGGGAGGTATGGTACAATACTCCGCAGGGTGGGGGGGGGGGGGAGATAAGTGACATTGCGGGAGTCGGCGCAAGCTCCTGTAGTCCCGGCGTAATTGCGGGGCGTAATTACACCCCGCAATTATGCCATGCGAACATAGCCTTATGCATGAAAACTGACTAGAAGTAAGACTCTTAGCAACCAATCAGCGCTCACAGCAACCAATCAAAGTTCCCCTTTCAGTTCATACAGTGCTCTGGAAAAATAAAAGCTGAGCTCTGATTGGCTGCTATCAGTTCTGATTGGTTGCTGTGGGCAACAAAGACAGTCTTACTGCTAGTCAGTTTTCATACATAAGGCCCATTATGTATAGATGTATATAAAACTTAAACTTTTATATAATAATAAAAGATGCATACAGCTTAACAGTATGTAATATATGACCTGTGTCAGAGACCATACCAATATAGATATGGCATTATCGAAAAATCTCTTGGAAAAGGCAGATCCAAGGAGGGTATAATCTGGCCCTATAAAGCCCCTGTACTTCACTCTACCTAAAAGCCGGTTTATTGCCTCTATAAGGGTGCGTCCACACTTCAAAGGTTTTTGGTCGGATTTTCAGACAGTTTTTGGATTTGAAAACAGTCTGAAAAACAACAGTCATTCCTCCATATGCACTTTAAGGCAATGTTCACACGGTTTATTTGGGACATATTTCAGCCCGTAATTTGCGCTGTACTGTGCGAATTACGGGCTGAAATACGTCCCAGTCATTATGGTAATCCACAGTTCTCATAGAGAACTATGGATGACGTCTCCTCTCCCCTCTCGGACAATACGCCGAGAGAAGTGACATGTTATCTATTCACGGCGTATACGTGCCGAGAATAATGCATGTCTATGGGGCCGGTGGGCTGCCGCCCCCCCTCCATACACACGGCGTAATTGCGGGACAAAATACGTCCCGCAATTAAGCCGTGTGAACATAGCCTTATAGAAAATCTGCATGGTTTTCTACTGGGCGGATTATCACACCACCGATGTTTTGGAAAACTCGCAACGTGCACAATCTTACGCCCAGTTTTCAAGCGGACTGTGTGCTTTTCGGTGATCAGGGGGATGGGCGAATCCGCAAACCAAGGACAGAACCGAACTCCAAAACCAATGAAAAGATGATAAAATACTGGCTGGACTCTTAAACAGAATCGGCCCGGTAGTTGATCACTGCCGTGTGGCCGTAGTCTAGCGGTGTGTCCCCACAGCAAAGGTTTGCAGTGGGTTTTATTGATGGTTTTCGGATTTGAAAACAGACTATAAAGCAACTGTCACCCTTTTAAATTGACTTAAATAGAAAATCTGTGTAGCAGTTGCGACGGATTGCATCCAAATCCGTTGGAAAAATCATCAGAAACAAGTCACAGCCTATTTTCAATATTTAATAGAAAAATAGGGCTCGTCGTTCACAGACCGTATTCCGTCCCGGATTGCCGCCCGGATTGCGAGGGGAAATCCGGCGGAAAAACAATGTGCATGTCAATTTTCAGATGGTTTCCCACCTTCAATGTTTGGAGTGGTGAAATCCGTGGGGAAACTTACAAAATACGGCCCACTTGTGGCAATTATTTGCAACTGATTTTCAATTTTTTTAGAACGTATTTACGATCCAATCCGATAAAAAAAGTTCTAAATAAGCCGGTGAACATACCTAAAGCAATGTCCCCCTTTTACTTTTTCTTAAATAGAAAATCTGTGTAGCAGTGCACGGATTTTCTGCCGGACGTTTTTTGATACCGCCAGTGTTCCTAAAAACCTACAACATGTTCGTTCCTCCGCCCGTTTGTGGGTGCAACAGGGGAGGGCTTGAATCCGCAATCCATGGACAAAAGCCGTCCTAGTACGTGCCCAAAAAAAAAAGACAAAATACTGCATGGAAAATCCGACCAGCATCTGGTTTTGCCGTGTGAACGCCCAATAAGGGGTCGTTCACGTGGCGTTTTTGGATCCGTTTTGGATCCGAAAATCACATCCAAAAGCACAGTGCCGATCGGATCCTAAACTGATCCAACATGCAGCTGCGTATTTGGATGCGTGTCGGACCCAGAATTGACATGACAATTCTTTGAATGGATCCGAAAGACACAATGAGACACGCGGCTTATTTTGGGACTGATTTCAGCCGTATTTGCGCTCCAATACGGATGAAATCAGTCCCAGGCATTACGGTAATCCACAGTTCTCATAGAGAACTATGGATTACGTCTCCCCTCCCCACTCGGCGAATCCGCCGCGGGGGGAGGGGGGGGGAAAGTGACATGTCAATTATTTACGGCTTGTACGCGCCGTGAATAATGACTGTCTATGGGGCCGGCGAGCTCCCGCCCCCGCTGCACGGCAGCCGGCGTAATTGCGGGGCAAAATCCGTCCCCGCAATTACGCCGGCAATAAGCCGTGTGAACATTGCCTAAGCACGGCCCCACATTGGGGGCAGTGACTCTGTTTTTGGCTTGGGAGGGCTTTATAGGGCCATAGTTACAGTATATTGGGATAGGATGGTATCTGACCCAGGTCATATATTACATATTTTTTTTGCTTTATGCATCTTTTCTATGTTGTTATTATAGTAAATGTTACGTTTTCTATGCGTCTATTCAGTGATACCATGTACTTATGTAATGTTTTACTTGTTGAAGTATGTCTTGTAGCTCCGAGTCCATGAATACATAACTTGCAGCCGTACAAGGCAATGATCAAATTGTAAGCGTCATTTTTTCCTTGTGAACCTAATCCGATTTGCCTCATTCGAGGATAAAGTGATATATAGACTTCTGCGCGTCTGAAAATGTGGTTAGCGCGCAGTTCTCAAGGGCAATTCCACGCTTCAGATATGTCTAAACATTACATAAATTTGCCTAACCATTCCAATAAAGCGTATGGAAAGCGCTTAACATATATTTGCATGAATAAGTTATTTATTTCTCCGTCATTTACTAATGTTGCAGTCAATTTGCTCTCCTCACACTTGTAACATATCCATTTCTGTGTCTTCTGTGCGATCACCGTGCGCCGTCCACGTCGAGCCGCCACCAGCCTCACTTAGCGACTTTAGCTTCCAAAACATTTAGCTCGTAAGACGTTTCCAAAATGGACTCTTAATGACATAACCGTGTCTTTATTATCTAAGACCAAGAAATTAGCCCTTTAAATGGCTCAAACCTCTAACGACATTTGTTTTGATGCTTTCTGACTAACACGGACCATGGATCATTTACTTCTGCACATGATCTGTCGGTAGATTTGCATAAAATTGTCTTCATCAACATTTTTGATTCTAGATATGGCTGAGGTGGTATGAAAGACACTCTTTGTAGTTCTATAGTCTGTTCTCGCTATGCTGTTTCACAGAGCCTACTCTTCACAGCCAGCTTCAGACTCGCCCTTCCTGATGAGGCTGTGGGTGGTTTTACAGCAGTGACTGGTATATCAGCTTTTCTATTCCTAGCTGATTCTGTGAGGGGGACATTGGTGATGGAAGGCCTAAACAGCAGAGCAGAAAGCTACAGAACTCTAAAAGGCTAACACGTGTTAGTATTAAACATAAACAAGCTCCTATGTTGCTGATAAGACACAACAGGGAGTGCGGATACCATCTCTGCCAGGGCTACGAGAACAGTGTGATCTGATTGGTAACCCAGGGAAGCTTGTGTACCCAAGTATGAAATGAGAATTTATAACTCTGAAAGGAATCAAAATCGGAACAGCAATGTATATGATAATAATCATAATTTACCTTTTCCTACAAGCTTATCAATATGGTGAGAATACGCCTTTAACTTAAAGGGGATGTATCGCTTCATCAGTTCATCCCCCCCTTCACTGTTCATGCTCGCTCCCGAGTCAGTGTGTTTGTTTGAGATCAGTGTAAGGGGATAGCACATCCCCCCCCCCTCTGTCTGAGTCCACATGTCACTGTGTTGTTCCTCTCCCCCTAGTCTTATTTTGTACGAGCTCTAAGTTTACATACCAAAGCCCTGCATTCAGTCTAGACAGTCTTCTATGAACTCAGAGCACTGATCGCTTCTCCTCTCACAGCTGGAGATTTGTTACAGTTGAACACCATGCATGCAATAATATGCTGAGACCCAGTAGTATTAAACTCTGTGAAATTTTCTTTTGTTTCATATATTCCATCGCCATACTATTTCAGTTTTACGGCTTAGTTTAAAAGTGGTTACAGCAGTAGCAGTCGTAGTATGTCTCACAAACAAATAAGGTAAATACCTTCAACGAGCGCTCAGCGGCGTCCCATAGATTGTAGAAGCTTATACAGCCGGACCAAACGCTGCACTCATTCAACGTTTCATGGGATTCTACCCCCTTTCACAATCATGAGAATCCCCTGAAACGTTGCATGAGTGCAGCGTTCGGTCCGGCTGTCTAAGCTTCTCCTATCTATGGGACGCCGCTGAGCGCTCGTTGAAGGTATTTACCTTATTTGTTTGTGAGACATACTACGACTGCTACTGCTGTAACTACTTTTAAACTAAGCCGTAAAACTGAAATAGTATGGCGATGGAATACACTCACCGGCCACTTTATTAGGTACACCATGCTAGTAACGGGTTGGACCCCCTTTTGCCTTCAGAACTGCCTCAATTCTTCGTGGCATAGATTCCACAAGGTGTTGCAAACGATGCTCAATTGGACCAAGGGGCCCAAAGAGTGCCAAGAAAATATTCCCACACCATGACACCACCACCACCAGCTGAACCGTTGATACAAGGCAGGAATGGATCCATGCTTCATGTTGTTGACGCCAAATTCTGACCCTACCATCCGAATGTCGCAGCAGAAATCGAGACTCACAGACCAGGCAACTTTTTTTTCCAATCTTCTACTGTCCAATTTCGATGAGCTTGGGCAAATCGGAGCCTCAGTTTCCTGTTCTTAGCTGAAAGGAGTGACACCCAGTGTGGTCTTCTGCTGCTGTAGCCCATCTGCCTCAAAGTTCGCCGTACTGTGCGTTCAGAGATGCTCTTCTGCCTACCTAGTTGTAACGGGTGGCTATTTGAGTCACTGTTGCCTTTCTATCAGCTCGAACCAGTCTGCCCATTCTCCTTTGACCTCTGGCATCAACAAGGCATTTCCGCCCACAGGACTGCCGCTCACTGGATGTTTTTTCTTTTTCGGACCATTCTCTGTAAACCCCAGAGATGGTTGTGCGTGAAAATCCCAGGAGATCAGCAGTTTTTGAAATACTCAGACCAGCCCTTCTGGCACCAACAACCATGCCACGTTCAAAGGCACTCAAATCACCTTTCTTCCCCATACTGATGCTCGGTTTGAACTGCAGGAGATTGTCTTGACTATGTCTACATGCCTAAATGCACTGAGTTGCCGCCATGTGATTGGCTGATTAGAAATTAAGTGTTAACGAGCAGTTGGACAGGTGTACCTAATAAAGTGGCCGGTGAGTGTATATGAAACAAAAGAAAATTTCACAGAGTTTAATACTTCTGGGTCTCAGCATATTATTGCATGCATGGTGATGGGCTCTAGGGAAACAGGGAGCACTTCCCAATTTTGTGACCCATAAATGTATGTTCTCACTCACTTGCAATAGCGGTAATATTTGAATATTGTTACAGTTGAATCCAGTCTTCTATGAACTCATCCAGAGTAGCACAGATCTGTCTCCTTCCTATGTTTACACGCAGGAGCATTACGCACCTTGCACAATTCTGCTGCTTTTTGATTGTAGAAGCAGCGGCAGTGTTACTGTGCAGCTGCTGGCTGTGCAGAGTGAAATGTTGCCGGCCCCTTATTCTGAGTGAGAGAGGCAGGAGTGCACGCTCCCGTGAATACAACCGGGGGCCAGACAGAATGTAAATTAGTAGAGCCATCAGCAAATGAAATGAAAGGAGGTGGAATCCAACCGGCATTGGGGAATTGTGTTTCAGAAAACGAAGATAAGGCAGACCGTGAAAACAAGACAGCTTTGCTAATGACATCCAATTGCAAAGTTGCTTGTTTTCACTGTCCCCTTATTCTGGAGACCATTTAATGTAATGATACAACCCCTTTAAAGGGATCGTCTCATGAATGCAACCCTTCATATGCTGTGTTATGGGATATGGATGTCACAGAGAGGTATTCCTTATCTTGAGATCTCTCTCAAGTCTGAATAGAAAGATTCTCTGTATAACTGTCTCCTCCTTGTATCAGCTAAAAGGGCTAACAAACAATATATGGAAACCTCTAAAGAAGCATTTATGCTATCTACAATACATGAAAAAAACTTTGAGATTCTTAGTTCACATGTTTTGATCAAAAAATGCTTAAGCCACCCCCCGGCTACCAACGGGATCTCAAGGTGGGTGGTCCTACTCTATTTTTACCTCTCACTTGAGTCAACAGACTTCTCATTTGGGTCAACAGACCTCCATAATCCAGAGAGAAAAAAAAAAAAATGCACCAACCTTACAAGCATACTGCACTGATATAACAACCTGTGAGAGGTGGGCGGGGTGCAAGAGACCAAAATGGAGGCATCCATTCCTTCCTATATAAATTAAAAGCAATATATGCCAAATGCAACGTTTAGTTCTGCACGAAAAACATTTCTGAAAAACCCAATGTGAACCTGGGTGCCACTGGCATGGTTGCGGCATATATATATATATACACTCACTCCAGTGGCACACCATCTGCTAAAAGGGCTATACAATACATGGAAACCTCTAAAGGTTTCAGCTTTACTTGGCAAAATCTGCTCTTTACTAATTGCCCCAGGTCTCACCCTCGGCAAATTGCCCCAAGGACTTAAAAGTTTTTTATGTGACAATCTCTAGAAAGACAATGCCACCTAAAACAAATGCATTTAAAGGGGTGTCCCAACATGCACTTTAATAACATATCAATTGAATGTGCTATCAAAGTGTGATAGGTGCTGGTTTCACCTCTGGCACCCGAACCTCGCTAATGGCCCCCTGAAAGTCTAGGCTCAGAATAGAGAGCTGGTTGCGCTTGCAAATGACTCTCCATTCTATTTTATGTGTCCCAGTTGAGGTTAGACACAGTGCGCAGGGATGGCCATAGTTTTGGATGCAAAAGGACTGGCTCTCGGATCTCTCTGGAGGATGCAGCCACATCTTGGCAAAGATGGCGGGGTCAGCAGAGGAAGCAGACGCCATCTTGAATTTGAAGCTCCGATGTGCAACACTGTACTGGTTTGCTCAGCAAATCACTTGCAGTGGCACAGCTGTGACAGCGCTACCTAGGCACCCAAGCCACACTCCAAGTTGGCTTGTGTTAGAGATGGAAAGGGCTGCCTGTTATACAACCATAACCCCTTAGCACACCATGACGGTTTTGTATGGTATGACAGTGCCCACTCCACGTGCAGCGGGTGACAGATACAGCTGATGCCCTCAGATAACAGTAGAGATCACGGCCACGGCATCTAAATGAATGATCCCCCTGATCGTTCCCACCCAGGAAGTCATAGGAGTGCCATCTTTGTACACCCTCCTGCATTATATATCTAGTGCAGAAGAATATACAAGCTATTGCAGCCCCTATTGGTCAAGTACCCTAAGGGGACTAAATGCGGGTGGGGCGTGGTTTGGGGCGCGGCTTGCAGCGAGGGTTTGCCCCCATGCAAATTAATAGGCAGGGGGAAAACTGCTCCAACCGCGGCAACACCGCGCGCCCGCCGCGCTGAGGAATCCCTTCTCAAGCACGCGTGGCAAAGCTGCGGCCCCATAGCCGCGGCCAAACCCGCGGCGTGTGAACAGTAACGCTTTATCCCATAGGTAACTATGTTACTAAACTGGCCGCGATTTGGACGAGGTTTTGGCCGCGGAAAGCGAGTCGCAACCCGCGGCCAAATCCGTAGTGTGAACATGCCCTTAGGCTACAACGTCACATGTACATGACCGCTGTGGCCTGTGATTGGCTGCAACGATTAACATTCTCTGCTTCATCAGGGATGAACAGACTGGCCACCGGGACTGAAAGTAGGTAAGTATGAGTTTAATCTTCTATTCTTTATCATGCCCTGATGGACTAAAGAGCTATCTTAACTCCTGGAACACCCCTTTAAGTAATCTCGCCTTCAAGCAATATAATAGCTAATGGAAACACTTTATAATGGTATCTTGAAGCTAGCCATATCAAGATGTATCTAGTGGTCTTTAAGAACTTACCAATAGGGCCGTGGAGTTTGAGTCGGTGGCTATTTTGCAGGAGTCGGAGTCGTCATAAAATGGACCGACTCCGACTTCCAAAATATATAATAAGTTGGTCCAGTTACAAAGAGCAAGAGGAATTGGGTCCGGCCAGTGCTACTGCTCCCATATCTTCAGCCTCATCACATGAGGAGTGTAATTGATGACATGGAGCAGGCAAAGCGCTGCCCCAGGGGAGAAGATTCTGCTCCCAGGGCAAACAAATTTCGGCAACATTTTTCACCTGCTTTCAAAGAAGTAGAAGATCTCAACCATTAATGAAAACTGGCTGGGGCAATTCCTTTATACCCTGTTAGATATGTTGCCCCTGTGGTCACTGCTTTGCCCCCAACCCAAGTTAGTGTAGAGAGGCTGTTCTCTAGCCTGGAAATAATGAGATCAGATGTGAGGTTGTCTATACAGGATCTGATGGAGGCAATACTATTTCTCAGAACAAATTCAGAGACTTCACAAAATGTTCCTGCAGTGTTTTGCATATTTACAATTTTGTGTGTTCTGTAGTCATATCCAATAAATATATTTTACACTGACAAGCAAAAGGGTAACGTAATGTTTTGAACTTGTGACTTTCGGGCTCCATATCTCACCATCCACTACAGCTTTGTACATGAGGCTACTGTAATTTTATATACAGTCATCTTACCTATCTTATACATAAATTTGACTTGCAAGTATATAGCATCTGCTTAGTTCTACAGATTCTTTCCTGTAACTGCATTGTTACTGTTTTGCTCCTAAAAATAAAAATGTAAATTTTTATTATTTTGTTAGTATTTGGGAAATCCACCTTTTGGTTTTCAATACTGCCTGAATCCTTCTGGGCTCTGAATCAGATTCAAGCATGTCTTGACCAAAATCTGATCCCAGGTCCCTTCTACATATTCCCAATTTTGGTGCAGGCTGGACTTGGACACAAATACAGCTTTTTCTTCAACTCTACCCACAAGTGTTCAAAAGATCAAAACATTGTTATCCATTTGCTTGTCAGTGTCTGTTCTACCTAAATAGCTTGATTATTGTATCATAAGGTGATAAACAGCCTGATGTTACCACTTTACTACAGTAAAGTTATCACTTAAACATGCGCCGTGTATGAGGGAGTCGAAGTCGGAGGTTTGGGAAATTGAGAAGTCTGAGTCGGGGCTTTTTTCTTGCCGACTCCACAGCCCTGCTAACCAATTCCAGTAAACTCATTTGATCACCATTCCTGCCAAGATTGGTCACCTGGTGGAGTCTGATGCATCTGAGACTGTCGCTCTGATTATGCTAAAATGGGTTTAGTTGAAATAGGGGGGATAGCAAGGTGGAATCCATGGAGATTGCCCATCTGAATAGAAATTTCATTATAAGAAGGGGGATAGTATTGTGAAATCCATGGAGGTTGTCTATCTGAGTATGTTGCGTTATAAGAGGGGTGATAGCATGGTGGAATTCATAGAGATTGTCCATCTGAGTATATGTCAGGCTATAAGAGGGTGGTAGGATGGTGGAATCCATGGAGATTGTCCATCTAAGTATATGTCGGGTTATAAGAGGGGGGTAGGATGGTGGAATCCATGGAGATTGTCCATCTAAGTATATTGTCAGGTTATAAGAGGGGGAGGGTAGCATGGTGGAATCCATGGAGATTGCCCATCTGAATATAAGTTTCATTATACGAAAGGAGATAGCATTGTGAAATCCATGGAGATTGTCCATGTGAGTATATGTCGGGTTATAAGAGGGTGGATAGTATGGTGGAATCCATGGAGATTGTCCATCTGAGTATATGTCGGGTTATAAGAGGGTGGATAGTATGGTGGAATCCATGGAGATGGTCAATCTGAGTATATGTCAGGCTATAAGAGGGTGGTAGGATGGTGGAATCCATGGAGATTGTCCATCTGAGTATATGTCGGGTTATAAGAGGGTGGATAGTATGGTGGAATCCATGGAGATTGTCTATCTGACTATAAGTTACGTTATAAGAAGGGGGATAGCATGGTGGAATCCATGGAGATTGTCCATCTGAGTATATGTCGGGTTATAAGAGGGTGGATAGTATGGTGGAATCCATGGAGATTGTCCATCTGAGTATATGTCGGGTTATAAGAGGGTGGATAGTATGGTGGAATCCATGGAGATTGTCCATCTGAGTATATGTCGGATTAAAAGAGGGTGGATAGTATGGTGGAATCCATGGAGAGTGTCCATCTGAGTATAGGTCGGATTAAATGAGGGTGGCTAGTATGGTGGAATCCATGAGATGTGCATCTGGTATAGTCGGTTATAGAGGGATAGCATGGTGGAATCCATGGAGATGGTCTATCTGAGTATAAGTTACATTATAAGAAGGGGGATAGCATGGTGGAATCCGCAACGATTGTCCATTTCAGATGTGTTTTTGTTGAAAGAGCCTGGAAAGCCTGGTGGAATCCATGTAGACCGTTAATCTGATAATGATAAAAAAAGAATTGGTTGGAATAGGGTGGACAGCATGATGGAATCCATGGCTACTGTCCATGTCATCATGCTAATATGTTTGGTTGGAAGACGGTGGACAGCATGATGGAAAATATGGAGAATGTCCATCTTGGTATAAGTTTGGTTGAAAGAGGGTGGATAGCATGGTGGCGATACAGCATTGGGTGTACATTGAGTTTACTCCATGTATCCCGGTGTCTTTCCACACTCCCAAAAACATTTGTAGATCGGTAAAATTCTATGAAAATAGACTTAGTGAGCCTTATGTATGAAAACTATCAAGCAGTATGACTGTCTTTGTTGCTCATAGCCACCAATCAGAGCTCAGCTTTTATTTTTCCAGAACATTATATGACATGAAAGATGAACTCTGATTGGTTGCTATAAGCTCTGATTGGTCGCTATGGGCAACAAAGACATTCTTACTGCTTGATAGTTTTCATATATAAGGCCCTTAGTGGTTATATGTACTGAATTTATGGACTCACAATTGGTGGTGACCCTCTCTGTACAACACTGTAGAATATGTTTGTGCTATACTGGGTATGTTCCCCAGTGGCAGATTGTTGTAAAAATGATGGCGATTGGAGATCCGTTCCATAGACTTGAATGGGGTGATTTTGTGTGATTTTTACAAACCCTTTTCTGATGCATGGAACAGATTTGTAGAAATTTCATGTTAGTCATGCTTGTTTGTACCCTACAAGTATCTGGAAATATGAACACAATCGCAGCTATGTCTATACGAAGTACAAATCTCTAGATTGCAACAAGTCAATTCGATCAGTTGGCAACCTAGAGTAACTTTTTGTTTTAGGCTATGTTCACACGGTGTAATTTCGGCGTGAATTTCACGTCATATTTGCGCTCTAATATGGGCGAGATGCGCGCCGAAATTACGGTAATCCACAGTTCACATAGAGAACTATGGATTACGCCTCCTCTCCCCGTTCGTACAATATGATCGTATTGTATGCGCGGGGAGATAATTACTTGTGGCGAATATGCACTGCGAATAATTACAGTCTTTGGGGCCGGGGGGCTGCCTGCCCCCCCCCCCCCCCCCGTGTCGGGGGAGTACGCGCCAATCAGCGACTCCCAAATCACCCGGCGTAATTTCGGCCATACTGTACGCCCCACAATTACACCGTGTGAACATAGCCTTAGGGTATGTTCACACAGGGTAATTTCGGCGCGCATTTCACCACGTATTTGCGCTCTAATACCGGCGATATGCGCACCGAAATTACGGTAATCCATAGCTCTCATAGAGAACTATGGATTATGCCTCCTCTCCCCGGCGTACAATACGATCGTATTGTACGCCGGGGAGATAAGTGACAAGTCATTTACTTGCGGTGAGTACGCGCCACGAGTAATGAATGTCAATGGTGCCGGCCCCCCCGTGCCAGCGGGAGTAAGCGCGTATTAGCATGAGCTCCCAAAAGACACGATGCACTGTGGCACGTACTGTACAGGCCGCAGTACATCGTGTAGTACTGAGAAGAAAAAATATATATATTTCAACCACTTGAGTTGTAAGTCCTCAGTTATGATTGTGTTATTGTCAGAGCATGATGGGAGTAGTAATTCCACCAATTGGCCACCACAGGTTGCAGATCACTACTTGAGGGGATCATCCTTGATCTTTTCGCTGTCCTGTGTTAGTGGATCAGGTCTCTCCCATCTTTCCGTGACATAAAGCTACAAGATTAACCCGCATAAGCCCGGCTTGCTGATGGCATCAGGCAGACACATCTAAAACCCCTTAGGAACAGCTTCCCGTCTCTATACAGTACCCCGTACCGATGAGGTGGGGGGGGGTATAAATTGCATTGCTGTAAGAGCTCATCTGGGTTATTTGACACCCATTATCCTGCTTAATTTAACCACTTAATGGTAAATCCAGGCATGAAACTGTTTATATTAATTGTCCCGGTTCTCCTGAGACGCTCTAATACCGGAAGGTTAGGAAATGATTATTGAAAACAGTCAAACACTTATTTACTTCGCCGAGGCTTTCCTCCTCTCTCGTAGGTCTCTGCCGTGTTATTCGGAGGCTTGTACCGTGAATTAATACTTCTAAACAAGGCTATAATTGTCATTGTTATGGAAACTGCATAAACACTTCTACAAAATGTCATGTTTATAAAGGCCGGATAGTCTTATGGTTCATTAACTTCTCCATTAATGAGTGCACCTAGCTGCTTTAGGTCTATACGGAGAATTTTAATATACTCTGCCAGCTTTTAACATCATGCACTCGTAAATGTGGATGCCCCGGTCAGCTGTGATTAAAGCAGAACCTATCTGTTCTAAGGAGTTTCCTAGTTCCTTCCATCTGTGCTGTGTTTTCTTAGCTATTTTCTTGACCTTTTCCCTCTCTAGTACCTAACTTACTCTACAGCCGCCATTTTTGCAGTTATGGAGCTATGCTTTTGTCACAGGGTCAATATTCTTGGTACAATACTCTCACATTCACCTCTCCCTTAACTGCTTGGCTCCTCTTTTTAGTTTCAAATGTACCTCAAAAAAAACTTTGCAATGAGCTCTTGGTCCTACAGGCCTCCCTTTTTTTTTTTTTTGCAGGGGTTTTGCCACTTCGCGAAATCCCTTTCTGAGGCCGGCTCGTAGCTTGCTAGAAGCCGGTCTCTGAGAACGTGTAGATGGCTGCACCTGTGCAGTTCTCTCTGTTAATTTTTATCAAAGTTCCAAATACAGTGGAGCCAGCGTGCATGGGTATGTTTGGACTCCCATAGAGATAGTAACGGGCAGAGATGGTGGATCCACTGGGGTTGACCATAACCTCGTCAGGGAGCGGAGTCTAAGGAGCCCCCCGCTTTTCACTAGAGCCCGCCGCAACACAGGATGGACTTGGCAGCGAGAGGAACTTCTAGGTTGCTACTCTTGACATGGTCACTCATGATGAAAGGTACAGGTGGCGTGAATTAAAAGAGGCATGGACTAGCGGGACAGGGATGTAATATTACCGCTGTATAAAGCATTGGTGCGGTGTCTCTTGGAATATGCTGTTCAGTTCTGGGCTCTAGTTTATAGAAAGGATGTAATGGAGCTAGAGTGAGTGCAAAGACGAGCAACCAAACTAATAAGGGGAATGGACCATCTTAGGTATGAGGAGAGGTTAAAGGCATTGAACTTATTTATTCTTGAGAAAAGATGGCTTCGGGGGACATGATTCATTTTTTATAAGTATATAAATGGTTCTTACAAAAAGTATGGGGAAAATTTATTTAATATAAAGCCCCCTCAAAAGACAAGGGGACATTCCCTTCGGCTGGAGAAAAGAGGATTCAATCTCCAGAGGTGAAAAGCCTTCTTTACCATGAGAACTGTGAATCTATGGAATAGCTGCTTGAGGAGCTGGTCACAGCAGGAACAGATGAGTTTCAGGAAAGGCTTAGATAACTACCCGAAACTAAAGAATATTAATTCGTATGTAGACATATTAAATTCTAGATCCAGTCTGTTGGCAACTCTGGGATCAGAAATGAAATCTTCCTTAGAGCAGATTTGGTTCTTGCCGTATGGGTTTCAAAGCATTCATCAGTGGGGAAGAAAGGCTTAAAAAAAAAAAAACTCCTTATCTCCCCCCCCTTAACCCACATCTTCCCCACCCTTGGGTGAAATTGATGGACATACGGTATGTCTTTTTTTTAAGCCGTACTAACTATGTAACAGGCAAAGGCGTCGTTGGGTCACTGGCAGCAGGTCAGGTCAGACAGACTATACTCGTAAATGGGTCAGGAGTAGCCAACTATCGATACCAGAAAACACAAATGGAGTAGCTTACTAAAGGCACCAGGAAACACCAACAGGCTGGGGGCAGCTGCTTCTTTAAATATCTGCTGAAAGTAGAGGATATATTCAGGGAACCTGGGTGGTGTGTGCTGCCCTTTAAATTGAAGAGCGAAAGTGCGCCCGTCCTCTAAAGTAAATCTGGGAGCAGAAACAGAGGAGATAAAGAGAGGGACCAAGAGGGGAAGATGCACCGCTGACAATGCATGTCAATGGGGCCGGGCGACTGCTATACCCCCCTCCCTGTGCTTTGGAATTACGCGCTGATTAGCGTGTGGTTCCAAAACACACCACGTAATGCCTTGTGATATGCAGATGCTTCGTGGAGTGCAAAACGCAATTTCGAGTCCCCACACGGCTATATGGCGCTCTCCCTAAGGAGAGATCTCCCCTTTCTGAGCCACTCATTGCCTCCCACTCAGCCAAGCCAGCATCCACTCTGCTCTGTCTAACGGGGGCAAACACCCCGAAACGGCTGTATACAGAGGGGTGATGCTGGCTTGGTAAATATCCTTTTTCCCTTTCCAAAGACCCAGTGGGTCAAAAGCAAATTGAGGATTTGTTACATCCAACAGAGGGCGCTTGAGCTTCTCAGCTCCTTTACCAAAATGCCTTGTGATCTCCATTCACTTAAAAGTGTG
The DNA here is from genome assembly GCA_025379985.1 of Phyllomedusa bahiana. Classification (NCBI taxonomy): domain Eukaryota; kingdom Metazoa; phylum Chordata; class Amphibia; order Anura; family Hylidae; genus Phyllomedusa; species Phyllomedusa bahiana. The sequence continues at coordinate 63,279 of JAODAL010011471.1, forward strand.
ACCCGCGCCCCCAGTGTGTTGGAACGAGGACCTGGCAGTGTGTTGCTGGCAGCTCGGGAGCAACACCGGCGGGGGACAGCTAGGCTAGTATTAGGTTGGGTTTTTTTTCACCTTTTTGGACCACCCCGTCCCCAGTGGATCATCATTTTTTTTTTTTTTTTTTTTTTTTTATATTAAACAACCCCTTTAACAGTTTGAGCTTAAAGAGATTCTCTCACTACAGACAATGATGGCATATCGCTAGAATCTGCCATTAACGTCTCATAGGTCCAGTTCCCACCTCTGGGACCCGCACCTATCTCTTAAACGAGCCCCAAAACCTCTCTGTTCTGAACGGAGGGAAGGTCAGGACTCTCCCATAGACCTGAATGGGAGTTCTAATTACAGCCAAGCATCGCCGTTCGGCTATATTTGAAACATCCATTTATGTCTATGGGAGAGTCCTGACCACCTCTCTATTCAGAGCAGAAAGGTCTTGGGGCTCGTTTAGGAGCGAGGTCTGGGACCTTTGAGATCTTGATGGCATGGCCTAGTGATATGCCATCAATGTCTGTAGCGAGATAACCCCCTTTAAGTTGATGATTGTATACTTTATGTATATTCTTAGGTAAAGTTGTCTTTTTCGCATGGCATTATTGAAATAGCTCCTGAAATGTCTCTTTTTTTTTTATAGACAGGACCAAACATGAAGCAAAAGTTTATTACGGCCTAAGCTATTTTAATTAGTTGACACTATTTCCTTTAGGTATGTAATTTAATCTGACTGTTCTGGGTTCCCCTAGCATGTCAATATAATTGACTTTATCACCTTGTGTAGATTTAGAAGGGTAATCTCCACCGAGAGACAAAACAGTGATTTGCCAAATGTAATTATACTGAAGGCGAGTTGTCAGAATTCACCTCCCTGCTTAATGGCTCCGCGCCAAATTCAGTAACATATATGTTTGCCAAATTGTGTTGTCGTGTGCATATTAAATGCAGCTGACACAGGTTAAAATCCCCAAGCCTTGTGACCACAGACGTGTGAAGAGAGTCATTGTGGAATTCTAGGTAGCTCAGTATACGGAGGACAGTGATACGTCTTGTTCTGTGCATCTCACAGGTGTCTGCCGTCGTCGCTTAAAAAGCAATAGAAATCCGATGATGAAGCCCCCGTCGGGTCGCAGAGCGCCGGCTTATTTTTTTTTCTGGTACAGGATTGTTTTGCTATTAATTTGCAGAGATGACTTCTGGCTTCTCTCTCTTAGGGACTCATTTACTGGGCTCCCAAATGCGCAACCAGTGAGGAAAAAATTGAAAAGGAATCCCACTGAAACCGACGCCGTGTTTTCTTGAGCTATTTCCTGCATATTTACCATATGTTTTATTTGTTTCGCAATTAACCCTTTGCTCCCCTTTCTGAGCCACTCATTGCCTCCCACTCAGCCAGTATACTCTGCTCTGCACTGATGAGGGGGCAAAACACTGAAACAGCTGTATGCAGATGAGTGATACTGGCTTGGCTAATATCCCTTTTGCTTCTTAAAGACTCAGTGAGTCAGAAGCAAATTGGGGATTTGTTACATCCAATAGAGGGCGCTTGAGCTTCTCAGCTCCTCTCCCATAATGCTTTGTTATATGCAGATGCTTAGTGGAGGGCAAAAAGGCAATCTCAAAACTCCACACGCCTATATGGTGCTCTTCCCAAGGAGAGATTCTCCTTAATGTTCCAAAAGTGATATTCCTTGCCATATTAGATAGGGCTTTGTTGTATGGCATACATCCTACGATAGAGGCACATAGAACGTGGGTGTTATTCATGAAAGTCCTCCACTCTAATACAGCAGAGTCTCTTGCGAACAGCAGGTCCTGCTTTGGAGGTCTCCAGAGACATTACCATGTAATATAAAATTTCTCTGTAGAGGCCACTGCAGGAAAAATGTGGGACTTATTACCGTTTCCTCTGGTGACAACTGATCGCTGGGATTTTTTAATTGTCTGATCTATATCGATCTGCTGAGTCCTCATTTAGTGGCAAGATTGCACGCAGATGCTGATTGATGGCAAGGCGAGGTTCACATCTGCATCAGAGGTTCTGTTCAGAGCCGGCACCGGACCTGTTGCACATCAGACCTCAATAGTGCCCAATAGACACCAATGACTACAATGGAGTCTATCCAATTTTATGGTGTCTGTTCTAACCAGGGCTGTGCAGTTGGAATCGTGGAGTCGGAGTCGATGTCCATTTTGGTGGAGTCGGAGTCGCTATAAAATGGACCGACTCCGACTATCAAAATATATTATAAATTGGTCCAGTCAGTTCAATGCGGTGCCAAGAGCAAGAGGAATTGGGTCTTGCCAGTGCTACTGATACCATGTCTTCAGCCTCATCAGATGGGGAGTGTAATTATGAAATGTATTTAGGTGATATGGTGCAGGCAGAGCGTTGCCACAGGGGAAAAGATCCCGCTCCCATAGCAAACAGATTGAACAGCAACATTTGTCACTTGCCCTCAAAGAAGTAGAAGAGTTCAACCGTTCATCAGAACTGACTGTGGCTGAGGCAATTCCTTTATACCCTGAGATAGTTAGAGATGTTGCCCCTGAGGTCACCACTTTGCCCCCAACCCAAGTTAGTGTAGAGAGGCCGTTCTCTAGCCTGGAAATAATGAGATCAGATTTGAGGTCATTTGTGAAGGATCTGATGGAGGTGACACTATTCCTCAGAAAAAATTCATTGTCTCCACAAATGTTACTCAGGATGGTTTTGTTGAAAACGTTTTTTTCCCCACTTACTGCAGCGTTTTACATATTTACAATCTTTTAAAGGTTTTTGTGTTTTAAAGTAGTAGCCAATAAATATATTTTACACTAACAAAAGGGTAACAAAGTTTTGAACTTTTGACTTTCATGCACCATGGAGTTACATGACAAGAAGTGGCTAGTCACCATTTTTTCTTTGTAGGGTCCATGTGTCTATACCAAGTAATCATTAGTGTTGTGCTCCCAATTCCGGTAAAGGCTGTTTCGCCTAATCCGAATTTTGACAGAAAGAAGGAACTATAAGTGATCAATGGAAGATACAAATCTTTATACAGGTCTGGAAAAAGGCTAGTGATTGGTCGCATGATTCTCCTGTCATTGTTGGCAAAATTCATATCCGGTCAAACCGGCCTTACCAAAATCCAAAGACCAACACCAGTAATGATGTCTGCCCTTAGATATCGCTTCTCAGCACTAAATAAATGTAATTCTTTTAACCTTTCCTCATAACTAAGTTGCTCCATCCCCCTTATCAGTTTGGTTGCTCGTCTTTGTTCTTTCTCTAACTTAAAACACAGACATATGGCCAAACTCCCAGCACAATGGCTGGACAATAGTGAGATCAGAACAAATTCATAGACTCGCTCAACAAATGCTATTCAGGATGTTTTTGTTGAGAACTGGTTTTCCCACTTATTGCAGTGTTCTAAAGTTGTATCCAATAAAAATATTTTACATCGACAAGCAAAAGGGTAACGTCAGTAAAATCCCTATGGAAACAATGGTGGCGCACAATACACTACACACTTTACAATACACTTCAGATATTAATCTAATTAGGCGTATTTTAAAGCTCATTAGGAAGCGTAAATTTACACTTCCATATTACACCGTGTGAACATACCCGTAGTTGTCACCATCTCATATTGAGCATTTTCAGATCATAGTCAGCTGTTTTTGAATATTAAAGGAGTTTTCTCGTGAAGACAGGCTCTGTCCTTATGCCCTGTTATTGAGATAGAAGGGAGACCTCCTTTGGTGGAAGTGTGCTGTCCATGGATAGCCATTTATCTGAATGACCACTATGTAAAATTAAAGGGGTTGTCTCACTACAAGGATTGCTTTTTATGTTAAGATCTTGCAAAAACAAGTCACTTTGCAAAATGTGTCCATTAACAGTGTCCTACCTATTCCTAGATATCCCCTCTTGCATCAGCTCCTCAGTTGCTATAGCTGCAGACCTGTTAGAACTCTCCTGATAGGCTGCCAGCACTGGTTGCTATAGCTACAGACCTGGTGTCCTCAGCAGCTCCTTACTGTAGGCCAGTAGTAGCCAGTAAAGCCAGTAAATTAAAAAATGAAACGGATAAGAGGAATCGATGTAGTGAGACAACCCCTTTAAATATATAACTGGTTGTGGCTGTTAACCATAAGCCAGACCTGCAGCCGTTAGCTAATAGTCCCAGCTGCTCCAGTCTAAAAACCATTCAGTCACCCCGTCATCAAAGATCCATATGAGTAAATCCAAACTCAGTACTTCATGTATGAAAACTGTCTAGGTGTAAGGCTTTCTTTGTTGCCCATAGCAACCAATCAGAGTTCCACTTTAATTTTTACAGAGCACTACATGAAATGAGAGGGGCGCTCTGATTGGTTGCTATGGGCTCTGATTGGTTGCTATGGGCTCTGATTGGTTGCTATGAGCTCTGATTGGTTGCTATGGGCTCTGATTGGTTGCTGTGGGCAACAAAGAAAATCTTAGACCAAGAAAGTTTTCGTACATGAGGCTTTACATTTTTTTTCTTCTTTTTCTATACTCCTCCTTCTCTCTTTTCCTCATGCCTCCAGTCTTGTGTATGTTCATCGACAGTTCTTTGTGTTTTCTGTGTCTTTTTGGAATAACAACATCGCTCCGCAAATCAACAGTGTGACCTAATCTAGAATTTACAACACCGAATATTGCCTAATAGCTAAAATTACAAAGAGGGAATCTAAAAATAAGCAAACCAACAAACAGAAATGAACGGTTTGCTCATCTGGGATCGGCAGGTCAGTTCTGGGCTCATAGAAAGTATGTCCTGGGGTTAGTGAAACAGAAAAATGGACCATTATTTACTTAAAAACACAGACACAAGGCAATACTCACTGGACAATAGGAGGCAAGCCCCAGTGCAACATGGGAGAGGTTGCACAGGTACAGATTCCCAATAAACAGCTGCTCAAACACCTATCCATTCAGGGGGGCAATTGCTTCGTAAAAAACTGCACATGGGATAAGAACCAGTGCATGTGCACATTGGATAAGTACAGTTGCATATAGATAGGACTTATATAGGGGCCAGTTATACAGTTACGTGTGGTGTACAATTTTGGTTTACAACCGATTGATGGCACATCTACTATTCGATTGGGTGGGCTGCCCAGCGCATTTCAAGAGTCCAAGACAAAATACTGATACCCCCTGCTCCCCAGTATTACAGGGCAAAACCACATGCTGAAAAAATATCAAACATGAGGTATTAGATAATATTTTGGCCACAATACGCAAGCTTGCAACCGACGTCAAAGGTCCTCATTGTCTTGCGAGTCCCTACACTAACTTTACTAGAAATTTACAAAAAAAAAATCACAAAAAGGGACATTATTTATATGCAATTGTAATACTAGCAATTCCCTTCCTTATAGATAGTAGGAATGCGAGTTGTTGTTTATCTGTATTTTTGCACCTGAGTAAGCTACCTTGTATTGTGCTGTGACTTTTCTGCATACTGGTGTGAACTGGTACTTATCCAATGTGCAGTTTTTTTTAACTAAGCAATTGCTTCTCACATGGATAGGTGTGTGAGCAGTTGTTCATTGGGAATCTGCACCTGTGCGTTTTCTTCCCTTTAGCACTGGGGCTTATTTTGCCTCCTACTGCGGATGTTTTTGTCCAGCCATTGTGCTGGGAGTTTGGCCATATGTCTATGTTTTAAGTTAGAGAAAGAACAAAGACGAGCAACCAAACTGATAAGGGGGATGGAGCAACTTAGTTATGAGGAAAGGTTAAAAGAATTACATTTATTTAGTGCTGAGAAGCGATATCTAAGGGCAGACATCATTACTGTTGTTGGTCTTTGGATTTTGGTAAGGCCGGTTTAACCTGATATGAATTTTGCCAACAATGACAGGAGAATCATGCGACCAATCACTAGCCTTTTTCCAGACCAGAGTAAGGATTTGTATCTTCCATTGATCACTTATAGTTCCTTCTTTCTGTCAAAATTCGGATTAGGTGAAACAGCCTTTACCGGAATTGGGAGCCCAACACTAATGATTACTTGGTATAGACACATGGACCCTACAAAGATAAAATGGTGACTAGCCGCTTCTTGTCATGTAACTCCATGGTGCATGAAAGTCAAAAGTTCAAAACTTTGTTACCCTTTTGTTAGTGTAAAATATATTTATTGGCTACTACTTTAAAACACCAAAACCTTGAAAAGATTGTAAATATGTAAAATGCTGCAGTAAGTGGGGAAAAAAACGTTTCAACAAAACCATCCTGAGTAACATTTGTGGAGACGATGAATTTTTTCTGAGGAATAGTGTCACCTCCATCAGATCCTTCACAAATGACCTCAAATCTGATCTCATTATTTCCAGGCTAGAGAACGGCCTCTCTACACTAACTTGGGTTGGTGGCAAAGCGGTGACCACATGGGCAACATCCCTTACAATCTCGGGGTATAAAGGAATTGTATGGCGAGTGGCGCCGCGCTCTGGGCTGCAGGCGGACCCGTGCCCTCTCCCCGGGGTGCCTACTGGGGACAGGTAGCGCCGCTGGCCGCGGGACGAGCTGCGGGCGCACTCGCGCCGAGTACTTACCAGACCACGCTCCTGTTCCGTCCACGTCCTCTGCCGGCCGCACTCGCTCGTTCTTGTAAATTTAAAGGGCCAGCGCGCCGGTAATTGGCTCTATATATTGGTTCGGTCCACGGTACTTCCCTGCTGGATCTATGTTGCCTCTTGCCTTGCCGTGTACCCGACCTCTTGCTACGTTTCTCGACTCCGAATCTCTGCCGTCTGCCCTGACCTTCCTGCCTGCCCACGACTACGGTTCTCGTCTCACTATTCTGTACCTCGCTGCACCTCGGCCGCCACCGCGTCAGGGGTAGCGACCTGGTAGAATCCCATTGCAGCAAGTCCATCCCGCTTTGCGGCGGGCTCTGGTGAAAACTTAGATTCCGCTCCCTGGTGCGGTTGTTGCCACCGCTTGTGGTGATCCAGTTGATCCACTACCCAGCCGTTACAAATTGCTTCAGGCACAGTCAGTTCTGATGAACTGTTGAACTCTTCTACTTCTTTGAAAGCAAATGAAAAATGTTGCTGAAATTTGATCGATCTGTTCCCCTGTAATAATGCTTTGCCTGCTCCATGTCATCCAAATACTTTTCAAAATTAAACTCCTCATCTGATGAGGCTGAAGATTTGGGAGCAGTAGCACTGGCCAATTCCTCTTGCTCTTGGCACCGCATTGAACTAACTGTACCAATTTATTATATATTTTGGGAGTTGGTCCATTTTATAATGACGCCAACTCCTGCAAAATGGACACCGACTCCGGCTCAGACTCCACAACCCTGCCTGAAAGTATTGGCTCAGAATGGAGAGTGAATTGCCCTTGTACTCAACTCTCCATTCTGTTCTATGGGAGTTCCCAATAAAGGTGAGCAGTGTGTTCTGTTGTACTCGTTACTCCTGTAGAACAGAATGGAGAGTTGAGCACAAGCAGCTTTTCATTCTGAGACGATACTTTCACAGATCATCTCCTAAAATCGGTGAGGGTCCCAGAGGTGAGACTCGCACCTTTCAGACTTTGATGATGTATCCTAGCGATATCCCATCAGTCTATGGCTGGAAAATCCCTTTAAGATCATCCTATTTCAAAGTGTGATCTCCATACTATGCTAGGTCTTCATTCTGACAGAATAATGGCTGCTTTTTTTTATTAAGATGATAACGTTATTAAGCTAATTAATATTCTATTTTTTCGTGAGCCACTAAATAATCATATGCATCTTGGGGGATGGTGGATGTCTGCTGTACCAGCCAGAGGTAAGATGCCATTTCGATTGCAGCTGCTAGCAGAGGAGAAGAATTGGGGAAAAAAAGTATAAAAAACCCCCCTCTGATTCAGAATGGCATCTAAATATAGAGATCTGTGGTCTAGCTTTGGATGCCAGGGGGCACTGACTGAACAGAACAAGTTTAAATGCCAAGGCTGCCACTGCAGGCAATTCTGGGTGGGAGGTGATTTTCTGAATCTAAAGCAAGAGTACAGGCAGCAAACTGAGGGACATAAATAATTTGGGACAGTTCATTTTTATATAATTTCCAAAGCAAGCCGGAGCTGAGTGAACATATGTTGTGTGTCACAGTGCCCACAGCGTGCCATCCTCCAGTACACTGCATCCAGGTAAAACAAGGTGGCCCTATTCACGTATGGACATAAAAGTATAGTTTGAACAAGGCTGATTAAATGCTTGCAGTGCTTGTATATGAGATATATTATGAGCTATAATATTCCTTTAATCTGGCATATGAGGGATTTGATAGATATTGAGTGAAAAAAGATTTAGGCTACTAGTCCCAGAAATACAAATTCTGCTGCCATAACTTGGCCTCTGAAGTAGAGGAAATTCATAACTGACTACACATTGTGTTGCCTCTCACATAGTCCTTTGATGGGTTTAGCCAATTGAGAGTGATCACACACTCTTAAGCCGTGTTCACACGGCTTATTCACGCCGTATTTGCGAGCCGGGGCGGGGCGGAGGCGCGGCCCGCCGGCCCCATAGACTTACCTTATCCACGGCGCGTATTGTGCCTGGATAATGTGCATGTCAGTTTCTCCCCGCCCGCGGATTCGCCGAAGCTGGCAGGGAGCGACGGAATCCACGTCTCTATGAGAGCGTGGATTACCGTAATGACTCCGACGGATTGGCGCCGTATTGAAGGGCAATCCGGCGCGGAATACGGCGCCAATCCGTCGGCAAATAAGCCGTGAGAACGGGGCCTTACTGTCCAGTACGGGAGTGGATGTAATATTAGAATCAGCTACAGAAAGCTATACGCTCGTATAATGATCAAACACAAGTGAAACAACGTTCTCAACCACATAAGCGGTCCTGGAGCCCTTAGCCAACCAAACGTGACTTTATTTGCCAATACCAAGCTTATTATACAATTTTTGGAGTTTGCCAACTTCATCACAAAGTGAGATAATATGTAACTATTGTCTTATCTCTCTCTGGTCAGAGCAAGTTATGGCCAGTGTCTTGTTGTCCGAATTGGTGTCCTGTAGTCAGCAAACACACACACTGTCCAGGTTTCCTTGAAGATGGTAAATATACAGAGATTGTCCAATTCAGCTGAATTTCAGAGTTAACTCTTTCCTGACTCCATCCTTCACACCTTCACCATATAATGGTCGTCCCGGAGCTAATCAATATGTATGTTGTAACCATAACACTATGGAAAATTAATAATTCTTTCTGGGCTGAGCATTGAAGCCAGAACCCAATGAGAAACTGGTCACTGGTTCTGAAGACCCAAAATGTCACCAACGTATGGACATGAAGACAGGAGCTGTACACTGTACTGTAGAGAGGCGCTACTAGACCACCAATAACTGCATGCAATTCATGTAAGAGCAGTACAGGACATGTAGTATCACACTGTACGGTAGAGAGGCGCTAGTAACCACCAATCACTGCATGCACCACACAAATACATGTAAGAGCAGTACAGGACATGTAGTAACCACACTTTACTGTAAGAGGCGCTAGTAGACCACCAATCACTGCATGCCACCTCACTAATCATAAGTAAGAGCAGTACAGGACATGTAGTACCACACTGTATTGTAGAGAGGCGCTACTAGACCGCCAATCACTGCATGTACCTCACTAATACATGGATTTTACTGGTAAAATTGTTATGATAATTGGTTCATGAGCTGCAGATCAGCAGTGTCTGGGACATTGTATGCTGAGTGTGGTTTCAAGATACAATGTCCCAGACTTGGTGAAAATATTGTATCCTGAGGACATTGTGATTTGAGGGAGCTCTGTATTGGATTATCAGATTGGCAGGATTATGCTATACCATATGAAATTGTACATTGTGTATTTTCTTAATGGAAATCTCCAGTGAAAGAAAATTAATAATCTTCATTCACATGGTGCTTAAGAGGTTTTAGGATGACATCTTGATAGAATATGCCATCAGTGTGTCATAGGTGTAGGCTCCACCTATAGGATCTGCTCATCTTGCGAGAATGGGCCCTGCAACTCTCGGTTTAGAGTGGAGAAGTGGCTGCACTTGCATGGTTGCTCTCCATCCATTTCAATGTAGGTTCCGAGCAACCGCTTGGCTGTACTTGGAATTTACATTGAAATGAATGGAGAGCAACCATGCAAGCTGCAGACTCCACTCTAAACCAAAAGTTTTGAGGGCCTATTCTTGAAATAGGTGGTAGGATCTTAAGCGAGAAGTTCCCCCTCAACCAAAGAGAGTTTAAACTGTTCTGTATGAAGGAATGGGCTAAAATTCCTCTAAGGCAATGGGCAGGGCTTATCAACAATTAGAAATATCACAGAACAAGAACATTTTATATATCTAGGGATTCAATATTCAAATTCACTGCTAAGGAAACTGAAGAACCCTCTTTAAAATATAACCTTTAATCTCAAATAACTAAAAAAATTATTTACCAAGCCAAAATCCATTTGAGTGAAGATATACTACAGTCGTAGGGATATTATTACTCGTTTATCAAAGATACAAATATTTCAATAGGGGATATAACTCCAAGGTATAGTGAAATTTCAAAACACTTTAACCCTATCTAATTATCCTTATATATCACTCAAAGAGACGGAGCGATCGCCCCGAAAAGGACGGCCCCACTTTTCGGTGGCTCTCCCTCAAAAATCCCTATGCTGTTACCTATAGCCAGTACCACAAAAAAGAACTACCACATATATAGGTACTTATGGATAATTGACGGCACAAAAAAACCATGATATGACCTGTTCTTCACAATAGATGTCAATCCCAGTGCCGACGCGTCCCCCTTGCTATAACCATCAGGGGATATCTAGTTCTTCCTAATGTGTCATAGATGCAGGCACACAGGGTAGCTCAAGATCCTGCTCGTAATGAGGCCTGACCGATGCTAAGTGCAGGCTATACAATTATCAGTAATGTTTAATTGCAGTTATACCAGATACGAATAACTTTTTCCACTTGCAGATATGTGACTGGATTTTTTTCTCAATTCCACAATCAAGGCCAAGGCCCATAAACACCACAAGGTTTCTTTATATAATCATCTTTTTATCTGTTATTCCCAAAGCCCATACACAGCAGTTTTACGGGCAGTATAATTGAATGAATGTAGACCCTGTGAGACGTCCTCGAAGATCATAACATCCTCAACTTTTCATATAATCATTTATAGTAGTCTAGATCATAGTGGAGCCATGGAGGAAGCCGATCGCCAGTTGTGACTTTTCGGAGGACACACCTTTCTCAAGCAGACGTTGCAAAGTCTAACCCTCCCTTTCCTCATTAACATGTCAGGGTAACACTGCCAGGCATCCAGCTGGACCTGACCTCTGGCAGGGCCTAATAAGCAAACATAGAATTCATACCTGGAAGCATCCATCATGTCCACGGCTACCATGTAATACCATCAGCTCCTTGGAACACATTGTAGGGAAAGCCAATGGGGTAAGAAACCACTTAGATGCATTGGGCTCTATTCACTGAGACATAAAAGGGGTTAGGCAGCTTGGATCTGAGGTCTGTCCACTCTTTCCCCTCAAAGCGGGGTCTTAGATACCTGAGCCCCTGCTTCATCCAGCACAGGACATGGTGCCAGCGCATATTTGCTCACACCGACAAGACATATTGTGGGCCTTAAAGGGGTTGTCTCACTACAAGGATCGCTTTTTATGTTAAAGATCTTGGAAAAACAAGTCACTTTGCAATATATGTCCATCAACAGTGTCCTACCTATTCCTAGATATCCCCTTTTGTATGGGCTGCATCAGCTTCTCAGGTCGCTATAGCTACAGACCTGTTCAATCTCTCCTGATAGGCTGCCAGCACTGGTTGCTATAGCTACAGACCTGGCTTCTACTGCAGCCAAGTACAAGCCAGTAAACATACCCCTAAATTCAAAGTGAAACCACGAAGACAGGACTGAGGTAAGAGGAATCAATGTAGTGAGACAACCCCTTTAAGGGTATGTTCACACGGTGTTTTGGGTCCGAAAATCACATCCAAAATCGGTGTGTCAATCGGATCCAAAACTCATCCAACGCGTAGGTACGTGTATGGCTAAGTTTTGGCTGCAGCAGGATCGCACCTTATAGTTTTAAATAGGGGGTCCGCTACGTCTTTTGGATCAAGAGTTGACATGATAATTCTCTGAACGGATCCGAAAGTCGCATGTAAAACACACATCGGCGATCACTCGTCTGATGACCAATGCTTGTTTTACTTTGAATGCAATGTAAATCACACTGCACATTGTTAGATGTGTGTTTGGGTCCATTTAGGGTCCGAAACACGCCGTGTGAACCCACCCTAATGGGTTGGATAATTGGCCAAGTCTAATATTTGTGACTCATTTGTGTGATTTTGCTTCTTTTTATCTACTTTTAGGACTTTTATGCAGAAATATGGAAAATTCTGAAGGGTTCACAAACTTTCAAGCACCTCTGTATACCTCAGTAGGTGTAATCCCTTACTGTAGGTGCGTAGCCAGCAGCCGCTATACCGTTACCCCTTTCATATAATATCTGTTTTGCTGGCAGTCTGGATGCGCTGACCTCTATTGCAGCTACTGGGTTAATAGGGAACACGCTGCTGCCTTGTTGTCTGTTCCTCTCTTCCCGTAAATCTGCCGGGCTTCTCATGTGGCGGCTGCGTCTGAATGGCAGCACGCTATTGAAGCCCACATACACTAGGCAATATTGGCGCGGGCCCTCATGTCTGCACTTTAGATCTTTTTTAAAACGACAAAAGTTTAGTGACCTAGAAATGAATCAATAAAAAGCTATTTTCGATGTGACAAATTGAAGAACTGAAGGATCCTTGTAGATGCATTGACTTTAACAATCCGAGATGCATTGTTTTTAAAGCTTTCCTTCAGACGTCTAATCCTTAGCGCGGAGGAGAGGATTCTGGGAGGTGTTCAGGTTAGACTTTATTTCAATTGCTTTATATCACTCTTTTCTGTTCCTAGGCTAAATCATTAATGATCTGTCGTCGCCTTTGTCTTATAGGTTTCTTTTGTTCAATAATGCTGTGGAAAATCAGATTTAGGGTGAATTCACACGGCTTATTGCAGGCGTGTAGCGTCCCGTACTGTGCGCGCCACTATACGCCAAGCTGCTTTAGAAGTAGGCGCTGGACAGTTCGCACTTCTAAAGCGCTCTGTGCCGGCCCCCATTCACTCCTGTTTTCCCCAGCGCATAAGCGCCGGGAAGAAGTCACATGTTACTACTTTTTTGCCAATGCGCTTTACGCATCGGGGAATACGCTGTAACATCTAGTGCTATGACTTGAGAGTGGTTATGATCCGTATTTCTGAGAAACATTTAGCATTTTGTAACATTTAGCACCTGAGGAAGTGCCAGTAGGCACGAAACGCGTTATGTATGTTGTTACACTATATGCGAAGGTGAACACCTTCTGCATTTTTTATGGAATAAAATTAGCCTTTTATCCAACGCCGTCTACTACGAGGGCTTATTCCTGAAAACGAGCGCCCGGTCCACCATTTGCTGTTGCTGCATTTTAGAGAAACTGAACCTGGTGCACGTGAACTCCGTGAACCCAAATGGAGAAATTTTAGCACAAAAACTACCGATGGTACACACCACAAGAAGATGAATAGAACTTAAAAGAAATTTATTATAAAAAAAAAAACAACGCGTTTCGGCTCATATAGACTTCTATATAAAGTCTATGTGAGACGAAACGCGTTTTTTTAATAATAAATTTCTCAGTTTGGGTTCACGGCATCCACGTGTACCAGGTTCAGTTTCTCTGAGCTACGGATCGTTCTAGCTTACTCCACCCTGGAAGGTGGTTGTACGGAGAGCCAGCGGCATTACACTGAGGAGCAACGAGTATGCCGGCGCCTTGGGAGGATCCTTCAGAACCTCAGAGATCGGCTGCGGCAATTGGAGCAGTTGCAATAAAGCATAGAAAAAGGAACCAGTATCTTCTTTTGTTTCTGCGAAAGGAGAGTTGTGCCAGCTTTAAAGGGGTTTTGCCACGAAGTAAAATTGACGTGGGAAGCTTGCAAATGAAATAACAAACATTTTCACCATTCATTATTATTAACATTTCTGTAAAGTTTTTGTTTTAGCTGTTCCTTTAGTGATCCATTGTTTACAGCTCATCTCCAGGGGATACGACCAGGGGTGAGAGCTTCTCCCTCCTGGTCGCACATGCTCAGACATCACTTCTCCTCTCAGGCAGCTACTGAGTGTTCATACCCCAGGTGCTGTCACTCTCCTCCTGTCCTCTGTACTCCTTAGTAATTAGTCAAACAGTGGAAATAAATAAAAAAAGAAACCTCAATGAGGTCTGTACATTGATAAAGAGAAAAAAAAATCCACAGGTTTGGTTCCTGCAGGGATTTGAACCTAGGACCCTTGTGCCTGAAGGCAAAAGCTTTACCTCTCAGCTACTCACAGTGCTTTACATAAACAGACCTTTCTTTGACTAGAGAGAGGAAAGGTCTGGTGATGTCATCCTGCTGGGTCACATGATATGCAATTCAAACAAATCACAAAGAGCTGGATGCAGGAGGTATGTAATGAGATTGTGGCAAAACCCCTTTAAGCACAACTCGATAAGGTTAGAATAACATTTCTATATCTGTCTATTTTAAAAAAAAGTTTACTGTACTTCACTACGGGTAGCGCACGCTCTTTCTCTTTGTTTGAGAGTGGTTATGTCTAGAGAATGGCTTGTGACCGTGGAAGCCACTGGTTGGCCACAGATGTCACTCGCCATTTGCAGCAGCCTGAAGTAACTGATGCTGGGTGACCCGTCGGCAGCTTCAGCACTGGAACATCGGCGGGAGGAAAGAGGAGTATTTCCCTTTTTTTCTGTTATGTAGCAGCACATTAAAGGGGTTGTATCATTACATTAAATGGTCTTCAGAATAAGGGGACAATGAAAACAAGCAACTTTGCAATTGGATGTGATTAGCAAAGCTGTCTCCTTTTCACAGGATCCCTTATCTTCTGTTTCTGTAAACAGGGCCGCCATACAGGGGGTACAGGCAGTACTCCCGTATGGGGCCCGGTGGAATAAGGGGGCCCGCCTTCAGCCTGCCGTGCGCCGGCCCCTACTAGTGACGTAGGCCGCGCGGTGACGTCACTTCACCGCGCCGCCTATGCAGGGCCGCAGTATCCGGCGGGAAGCGCCCGGGAGTGGCAGGAGCGAGGCTCAGGTAAGGGGTTTTTCTTGTTTTTTTTATATATATATAAAATATAATATATATATATATATATATATATAACATATATATATATATATATATATATATATATATATATATAATATATATATATATATATATATATATATATATATATACATATAACATATATATACCCTGACTCTGGCTGCATCTAAAGGGGGCCCCCCTGACTCTGGCTGCATCTAAAGGGGGCCCCCCTGACTCTGGCTGCATCTAGAGGGGGCCCCCCTGACTCTGGCTGCAACTAAAGGGGGCCCTGACTCTGGCTGCATCTAAAGGGGGCCCTGACTCTGGCTGCATCTAAAGGGGGCCCTGACTCTGCTGCATCAAAAGGGGGGCCCTGACTCTGCCTGCATCTAAAGGGGGCCCCTGACTCTGGCTGCAGCTAAAGGGGCCCTGACATCTGGCTGCTCTAAAGGGGGCCCTGACTCTGGTGCATCTAAAGGGGACCCTGACTCTGCCTACAGCTAAGGGGACCTGACTCTGCCTTCCCAGCTAAAGGGGGCACTGACTCTGCCTACAGATAAAGGGGGACCTGACTCTGCAAAACAGTAAAGGGGGCCCTGACTCTGGCCTACAGCTAAAGGGGCCCTGACTCTGCTACAGCTAAAGGGGGCCCTGACTCTGGCTGCATCTAAAGGGGGCCCTGACTCTGGCTGCATCTAAAGGGGGCCCTGACTCTGGCTGCATCTAAAGGGGGCCCTGACTCTGGCTGCATCTAAAGGGGGCCCTGACTCTGGCTGCATCTAAAGGGGGCCCTGACTCTGCCTAAACGTAAAGGGGGCCCTGACTCTGCCTAAACGTAAAGGGGGCCCTGACTACCTACAAACTAAAGGGGGCCCTGACTACCTACAAACTAAAGGGGGCCCTGACTACCTACAAACTAAAGGGGGCCCTGACTACCTACAAACTAAAGGGGACTCTACCTGCACACTAGCTAAAGGAGGCCCCAACTTACTGCACACTAGCTAAAGGAGGCTCAAAAACTACCTGTTTTACTACCTAAAGGGGCCTGCTTATCTACTGGGGGTTTATTTACCTACCCACCCGTGGCTAGGTACTCACCAGCCTGCCTGGGGCTGGCCTAGCAACTTATCCAGCTGGAGTCTACCTACCTCAATAGAGCCTGTCTAATTACCTGGGGCCCTGCCCATTTGCCAACCTGCCTAGGATCTTGTCTACCTACCTGGTAATTAAAATTGAGGGGTGGAGCAGCCCATAGTTTTGTAGTATTATCTCCAGGGGTCATTTCTCTCCCCACCCTCCAACCCCTTAGGATACTAGGCCTCTAAGTTATGGCCTGGACCCGCTCTCTCACCCCTGGGAGCTTTGTACAGAGGTGGGAATAGATAAAGAGATGCTGGAAAATTGAGGATTCTAAGATATTTGTGAGTAATTTCTGCAGGGATGAGTTGTGCCCGGGACAAGACATCATGGCGGTGTGGAACGGTTGCAGACGCAACGGTAATAAGAACGACTCAAAAGAAGCGAACGACTCATCAGATAAGACGTCTCTGGTGAGTCCCTGATGTCAGGGGTTATTTTACTTCTTTACTGGATCAGTGCTGTATTCACTGTAATGTGGTGACCCGAGCTGGTGTCTGACCTCTATGTAGTCTCCATATAGCAGTGTTCTAGGTTATATCGGTGCGGGTATAGTGGCAGTGTACACGTGTCCCTGATTGTGAGGGAGTGAGTGAGGGAACACCTGACCCTGTGATAGGAGTTACACTTACTTTCTTGCTGGTGATTATTTTAGAAGGTGGCGAGGTGCGTGACAAAAGGAAACATGGAGGGGGATAGTGTATGTGGGGGGATTGTATGTGGGTGGAGGGGATATGGATTAAGCTACTTAGCCCTGTGTCTATGATATACTAGATTGACAGCTATGTGAGACAGACAGATATGTGACTCACTTGGTATAGTATTACACAATACAGTTCTTTTTTTGCATACTGTATTATGTGGTAAAATGGGCGCATTTATATCCTAGAGGCCGTTTTTTTTTCTGGGGGCGGGGCGATCAAGTTGCTGGGGCCCAGGTGCTTCAGCTGTATGGGGCCCTGAAATTTCTGTTGGCAGCCCTGTCTGTAAACACTATTCCCCAGTGCCGGTCGGATTCCTCCTCCTTTCATTTCATTGGCTGCCGGCTCTACTAATTTACATTCTGTCCGGCCCCCGGTCGTATTCACGGGAGCGGGCACTCCTGCCTCTCTCACTCAGAATAAGGGGCCGGGAACATTTCACTCTGCACAGCCAGAAGAAACGCACTAACACTAAAGCTGTTTCTACAATCGGAAAACAGCAGAATTGTGCCTCGGTGCCTAGAAGCTCCTGTGTGTAAACATAGTAGGGAGATCTGTGCTGCTCATCCAGTCTTCATAGAAGACTGGATTCAACTGTAGCAAACCTCCAGCTAAGAGAGGAGAAGAGATCAGTGCTCTGAGTTCATAGAAGGCTGTCTAGACTGAATGCAGGCCTGTGGTATGTAAACAGCTCTTACAAAATAAGACTGCATAGGGAGAGGACACAGTGACATGTGGACTCAGACAGAGAGGGGGGGAGGCACACACTGACTCGGGCGCGAGCACGCACAGTGACGGGGGGGGGTGATGTCATCCCCCTTCAGTTAGGAAACACCCAGCTGGGAGGGGAAGAAACGCCCCTGGACTTCAGGAAATGAGAGAATCAAGCTTCAAGAAAACAGCCGAACTGATGAAGCGATACATCCCCTTTAAAATTAAAGAATTAAAGATTCAGAAAACTATCTGTAAAAAAGACCTTGCATGTGTTTTCCTTACGTAAAAAAATGTCTTGGTACTCTCTTAGCTTCTAAAGCAATAAAACTTGAAAATCTAGATTAAAATTGGAAATCGCTCTTAAATTTTGGATCATCAAAATGTTCCTAAAGGGGTATTCCTATCTCATTGATTAGCTTTAAACATTTAGACAAAGGAAAATAAAAACTATTACCAAATATATTGCTGTTGTGATTTTGCTGCCTCTCATAGTTAGAGCATTTCTTATCTCCTAGGTTTCCTAGGCTGCCACCCACTTCTTTCTGCTCTAGCAGCCCCAGCCGGGTTGGTCACCTCACTCCTTGCTGTGTCTTACCAGCAGAACAGGAGCTTATGTATATTTGCTACTGATATATTTTAACCCTTTAGAGCTCTGCAGCATCGAGCCCTGCTGTTAAAACACCTCCATCATCAATGTCCCTGTAACAGGCTCAGCTAGGAATAGCCGAGCTGAAATGTCAGTCATTGCTGTAGAACCACCCACAGTCTGAATAGAAAGTGGGAGGCTGAAGCTGGCTGTAAGGAACAGCTGTAGAACAGCCACATGGGAAAACCCTTTTAACCTGAGGCCTTTCTGGGGCATGGGAGAAGCTGAAAAACGTGCAAATGATGGAATAGCATGCTAAAGACCTGCAGATGTTACCCTGTTTGGATTTGCTACTTTAAAGGGTATTTCCATCTCATAAAGTCAGGACCTGTCACTGGGATATTCCACCACTCAGATCCAGAAGTGGAATCTTCACAGAAGACCCTCGCCGATCCTAAGGCCCTTGGTGCTTGGGCCTTCACTTTAGGAGACTGATTTACCCCTTTTAATTATGCGTTTATTAATGGTTAAAAAATGTCTGCTTTTAGATTCTTATGTATAAGACCTTAATACTGTCTTAAAGGGTTTTTTCACCATGCAGTTTCATAGAGCCAAGGGCAACTTTTAGAATCACACATGCTGTACAAGCTGTGGGCGGGTCTATAGCAGTGATTGACACTTCAGCTCTGCTGTTCCTAACTATTACTTGTTACAGTGACGTGAGTGCAAGAGAATTATAAAGTGTAGTTCTCAGGCTGCCGAGCTGTAAAGAGTGTTTACTTAGCTAAATGAGAAGCTTTCAAAGTCTGTTGCAAGAAATAAGACTCTACAAGAGTTGACTCGCCATGGATGGACTGAGTGAGTGACATGAGCTCCGAGCAGTGAGAGTTAAGAGAACAAGGAGAGATAGTGAGAGATGGTCATAAGTAGAGAATCGTGTGCGCTCTTAGAGGAGATAAAATCTCCTGAACACAATAAAAAAAATCAAGAAAGCAATGTATTTAGAAAAAGTCTTCAATCACCAGTCCCTACAGGGTAAAAGCTAATCATTGTAGTGAGAAAACCCCTTTAAAGCCCAGAAGTTTGTGCTGCAGACCTCACCTGCTAACCCAGGCATCCTCAAACTGCGGCCCTCCAGCTGTTGAGAAACTACAACTCCCATCATGCATTTATATAAGCTATAACAGTGGGACTGATGGGAGTTGTAGTTTACCAACAGCTGGAGGGCCGCAGTTTGAGGATGCCTGTCCTAACCTATTCACTAACTGGAAGTTGTTACACCTGTTCACCATGGTACAAATATGGAGGGGTAGCCTGATCACCAGTTATTCTGTCTACTAGCTTACATTATATTTGATACCCCTGCCTCTTCCTTTTACCCCTTCCATACGGCTTATGACTGCCTGCTTGACTCCGTGCTGATGCTGCTGTGATCACAGGATTAGCTCTAGATTCTACGGGTTTACAAATTGTCTATGTTCTGCAGAAGTTGAATTAAGTCATATTTGATCCAAAACTTGTTGAGGAAAGTGTTTAGGTTCATTTTTACTCTATTGATAAAGATGAGTCCTTTCGACAAGTCTCTGTCCCAAGTTTAGTTCAGTTAAGTGGTTGATAATCGCCCTCTGCAATCTCGCTGTTTGTAAAACGTGGTAATTAGGGCTAAAAAAAAAAATAAATGGTTTCTCTTGTGCAGAGAAAGTGTGAAGTGCACAATCTTAAAACAAGACACTGTTTAATAGGGTGTTATACCTGCTCTTGGTTCATATGTATATATGCAGCATTATCACCAGTGTGAACTTGCGATATTGTATGAAACTTTAAGATGGCTTCTAAAGAATGAATGTGATCTTATGGCATGGATACTAAAACCATATGGAGATAAAAGTGCTGTATTTTTAGTGCAAATGCCAAAACCTCTAACCAAAGGTTGGCATGGTTGCTGCAAACTACAGGGGCCAATGCATTACCTCGCGGAAAAATCGGGCTGTCAATCAGACCCGCTTGTATAATGGCCCTGAAATAATCAATGCCCCATCAGTGAAAATTCTGCGCACATTATCCCTACGATCAACATATATATTTTAGTTATTCAACACCAGGCCTTTCTGTACTTGCACCTTGGCTAAAAAAAAAAACCCAGAAAACAAAAAAAAAAAAAAAATCTATACCTGAAGTGGGTTGCAAAAGTCTTCATACCTCTTGAACTGTTCCTCATTTTTAAATGTTACAGCCACAAACTTAAATATATTTTATTGATATGTTATTTGTTAGATCAACACAAAGTATCAAGTATTTGTTAAGTGTAATGAAAATGATACATGCTTTTCCAAATGTCTTCAAATGAAAACAACTAAAGTGTGGCATGCATAGATTTACTACCTATAGGGCATGTCCACACTGCACGGGTTTTCGGCGGGTTTTTCAGCCGGTTTGCGGTTTTTCAGACCGCCTGAAAAACCGGCCGAAAATGAGCATAATTGTGCTCTATGGAAAACCCGTGCAGCAGTCCCCACTGTCCCCCCTGCATGGGTTTTCCGCCCGGCGGTTTTGTCGCCGGCGGACCGGCGACAAAATATTGAACATGCACAATCTTCCGTTTCCGGACGGAAGATGTGCATCTCAATGGGAGGGGGGAGGGCTGTTCTCCGCTCATCGCGGAGAAACGCCCCTCCCCGCGGCCGTGGGGACGGCCAACAAACAGGACAAATACCGGCCGGCAAACCGGCCGGTCTTGGTCCTGTGCCGTGGGACCGGCCCCATACTTTACTTCGCCTATGCTCCTAAAAAAGCCAGTGTGTCCGAGTGCCTTTAAAAGTCACCTAATTAGTAAATAGAGTACATCAGTATGTAATTTATTCTTAGTAAAACAGCTGTTTTGTGAAGGCTTCAGAGGTTTGTTAGAAAATATTAGTGAACAAACCGCATCATGAAACCAAGGAACACAGCAGACCATTTAGGGATAAAGTTCTGGCAAAGTGTATTGCAGGGTTAGGGTATGTTAGCACGGGGTAATTTTGGCGCGCATTTTGCAGCGTATTTGCGCTTAATACGCGCCGAGATCGGCGCCGCATTTACGGTCATCCATAGCTCTCCTAGAGAACTATGCATTACGCTTCGTCCCCCCACGGGTACAATACGATCGTACTGTACGCGCGGGGGGAGATAGGTGACATGTCAATTACTCGCGGCGATTACGCGCCATTACTAAGGCATGTCAATTGGGCCGACGGGCTGCCACCCCCCCCCCGTGCTTCGAGAGTACGTGTTGATCAGCGGCGTATTGCGTAACGTACTGTACACGCCGCAATACATAGTGTGAACATACCCTTAGGTTTAGAAAAAAAACAAGCTCTGAACATCTCACAGAGCACTGTTAAATCCATCATCCGTAAATGGAAGGAGTATGGCACAACTGCTAACCTACTAAGACATGGCCGTCCACCTAAACTGACAGCCCAGACAAGAAGAGCACTAATTAGAGAAGCAGCCAAGAAGCCCAGGGTCACTCTGCAGATCCACAGCTCAGGTGGGAGAATCTGTCCACAGGATGTTTATTAGGGTACTTTCACACAGTGCGTTTTTGCAATGCGTTTTTTGTGCAGGAAGGCACAGCAATTATGCTGTACATTGCTGCCCAAAAATCGCGGCAAAAATTGCGGTACATTTGCGGTAATTACTGCGATTTTTATGCAGCAATGTACAGCATTAATTGCTGTGCCTTCCTGCACAATAAACGCATTGAAAAAACGCATCAAAAATGCACCGTGTGAAAGCACCCTAAGTTTTGTACACTATAAATCTGGACTTTATGGAAGAGTTGCAAGAAGTAAGCCATTTATAAAAGCAAGAAGTCCCGTTTGCAAAAAGGTGAAAGAAGTTGCTCTGGTCAGATGAGACCAAAAGTAATCTGGTTGGTCTAAATGCCAAATGTTGTGTATGGAGGAAAGCCAGCACTGCACATTCCCTTAACAGCCCAATCACTGGTGGGGGCAGCATCAAGCTGTAGGGAGACTTCGCTTCAGCAGAGACTGGGAAGCTGCTCAGACTTGATGGGAAGATGGATGGAGCTAAATACAGGGCAATCCTGTTGGAAAACCTATTAGAGACTGCAAAAGACTTGAGACTTGGGCGCAGGTTCACCTTCCAGCAGGAAAATAACCCGAAACATACAGCCAAAGCTACAATGGAAGAGGTTACATCAATGAATATTCATGTGTGGAAATGGCCCAATCACAGGCCAGACCTAAATCCCATTCATAATCTGTGGCAGGACTAATAATTGCTGTTCACAAACATTCGACTGAGATAAAGCTATTTTTCAAAGGACAATGGGCAAAAAAATCATTCCAGCCTCTAGATGTGCAAAGCTGGTAGGGACATCCCCAACAGACTGCAGCTGTCATTGCAGCTTAAAGTGGTCCTCCAAAGGATTGACCCGGGGCTGAAAACATATGTATGCCACACTTCTCAGTTTTTTCCTTTGCAAAAAGCAGGTAAAATTTTCTTTGCACTTCACAAATACTTCCTACTTTGTGTGGTTCTAGTATACAAACTATCAATAAAATACCTTTAAGTTTGTGACTTACAAAAGCTCATTGGTCCGCTGAGGTATGAGTAAAAATAGAGGCCACTAGGCCTTGTTTGCACTGCTTTACAGCGTCAGAGAGTTGATTTACAGTAGCTTCATGCACTAAACTCAGTCCATGCTCTATAGGAGAGTTTCTAGTCATGCTCTGGGACCTGGGAAGAAGGGTCACTGTGCAGGGGGGTGAAAGAGTGAACTGTGACTATTCCTCTTGTGACTGGTGGATCCTGTGTTATCTATTCACCCCTGGGTCCCCCTTTCAGTTTGACCCTCTTTGTGTGATAATGAGCAGGGCAACTGAGAATCTTTCTCTACGAACAGGAAGTGTCAGACTATTATTAGGCTTAGTGGCCAAAGTGAAAACTTTCAGGACTTAAAAATTTAAAAAAAATATTGAAGTGATCTGGAAAATTTAAAAAAAAATATAACCAAAAAATTCTTAAAAAAATGTGTTTACATAAAAACGCGGTTTTAAACAATAACTCATTTTTGATCACACCTCCCCTTAAATTGGGGATCATTTTTCTCCCTTTATAACCTTGAAAGATCTTTTTTAACCTATGCCTTAAATAAAGGAGGGATCCTCGTTGTCAAGAGTAAGGAAAGGTTTTCATAATCATAGACGAGGATTTTTTGTGAAGCAGGAGATTGGAACTTGCTGCCCCATAGGTTAATTGGTGAATTCATTTTAAACAATTTTAAAAAAGGGCTTAATACCTTTCAAAAAAATATAAAATTACAGGATTGACCTTTTTCTGGAGATTGGACAGATCCATATTTTTTGATTGCCCTATTTTGGGGGTCGGAAGGAATCTTTTTTTCTTGTATAGAAAAAATTTGGGCCCCTTAGGGTAATGTTTGATGTTCTGGTAACTGATTGTGGGCAAAACCACACACGTCATTATCAGGCGCATTACATAGCGCACTAGGACCGTAGCGAAGCTTTGCTAGGGCAAATCCAGGCGCATTACTGCTGGAACAGGTAGAGCACTTTCCAAGTGGTTTACCTGAGCCAGAAATTTCGCCCTAGCACTAGAATGCGCCTGATTTATGACCTGCTGTAGAGTGGGTTCATAAATCAGGCGCATTCTAGACCAATATTATGCACATGAAATTTGGCGTTTAAATGCCAAATTTCATACATGTCGCCCTAAACATCTGGGTGGCCTACATCTAACTTTGCACAGCTATTTTTAAAATGGACGTGCGGAGTGTGCAACTGCACACACATTGCGTAGCTGCAGGAGCGGAGAGCTGTCTAGACAGAAGACGGGGATGGTTTATTACTATCCTGATCACTGTACACACAGTGCTCACAGCATTCCCAGCTCATGGGATTGCGGGGACTTGGTAACTGCAGGAGCTGCTGGGTCTTTTCAGACCCAGATCAGCCCTACAGTCGGCACAGGAGGTTGTGTCTCCGCCTTTAACTGGAGCTAATATATCAGTTACAGTGGAGAGCGGAAAGAAAAAGTTAAGTACAAATGCCCTTGATAGATCTTTTTCTGACCTTATATGTGTGGAGAGATGAGGGAGCGCTCCATATATGAAATAATAAAAATTTAAACCCACACCCCAAAAGAAAAGGATAAGAAAAGAAAAAACGCACTGACGGCCCAAACTACAAGTTTTAACCCTTCCTCTGATGACCCTAAACTGTTTTCTTCTATAAAAAAAAGCAGAAAAGTAACGTGATTACAAAACTTATTTTAGCGCTGCTTTTGCTGATAAACAGATACAGTCATATGAAAAAGTTTTTGGGGACCCTATTAATCTAAATCATTTTTAGTTCTAAATATTTGGGTATTTGCAACAGCAATTTCAATTTGATATATCTAATAACTCATATTGCACATTTTGTGTTAGTACAATAAACCTCATTTCAATCTGGAAATTTACTGTGTTCCATCAGTTTATTTGATATATCAATTGAAATGGCTGTGCAATACCCAAATATTTAGAACTAAAAATGATTTAGATTAATAGGGGTGCCCAAACTTTTTCATATGACTGTATATGAAAAAGTGTGAAAAACAGACTTTTAAAATTTGTTTTACCGTTTTTTCCTCACATTATTAAAAAAAAAAAAAAAGTGAAAAAATAACATAAAATCCTTCTATATTCCACAAAAAATGGCAGAAAAATGTATAAAGTAACGGAGCTCAAGACAGCATTATAGTGTTCAAACCCATATGTACTAAATAAAATGAAAATGTGCCTGGTCAGGAAGGGGATAAAGGGCACAGTACGGAACGGATTAAGGATGAGATGTTGTGATGGGTGACTGGAGTATATGACATCAACTCACGAATAAAAGAGGATATTTACTATTATTTACATAAAGTATGGGCGACTTCTGAAGTGGAAATGAATGTATGCAAATGTTTGCATCTGTGAAATCTGGTGATTTAGGATTCAGTAACACCTTTTTACTGTTAAACCTATATTGCATTTTGCACATGTAATTGCTTTTGCAGAATTGGGCACCACTTTTTAACGCTGTTGACAGGAGCTTTACAAACAGCTTGTCACTATAATTCTGCGTGCGTCATGGAAGGACGAGGCGGCGTCTCAGTAGGTGTAGTGTGTATGTACTATGTAGCTGCTCTTCTCTGTACTACAGCTATGTTCACACATCTTTCCATATGCGTTGTGGGGCAGGATCCACATGGCGCGGAAGTTCTCTGCTCAAACATTGACCTGCAGTGCAGGTTTTAAAGGGGTTTTGCCACGAAGTAAAATTGACCTTGGGAAAGCTTGCAAATGGAATTACCAACATTTTCACCTTTAATTCTTATTAAAAATTCTGCAGCGTTTTTGTTTAGATGCTCCTTTACTGATCCATTGTGTAAAGCACGTTCTACAGGGTTGACGAACAGGGCTGAGAAGCTCTTCAGTCTGGTCGAACATTGCTCAGACATCACCTCTCCTTCAGGTGCTACTGAGTGTTTCAACCCAGGGCTGTCATTTACTCCCGTCTCTGTAATCCTTGGTAATTAGTCACAAAAAGTGCAAATAAATTAAAAAGAAACCTACAATAGGTTCTGTGCATTGATAAAAGAGAAAAAAATCCACAGGTTTTGGTTCTGCAGGATTTGAACCTAAGACCATTTGTGTTGAAGTAAAAACTTTACCTCTGAGCTACATTGTAGCTTAATCACACTCTATACATAACAGGATATGCTTTGACTAGTGTAGAAGGAAAGGCCTGGTGATGTAATCCTGCAGGGTCAATGAATCTGCAATTCAAAAAATCACTAACACTACTTCTGAGACACAGAGCTGATGATGTTTTCTGCTCAAGTCAAGCCCAAGAAATGGGAGTGTTCCTGAGATCGAGCCTGGCTTCAAAGCACACCCTATGAAATGATGTAATGTTCAGTGAGGCCATGTGAACAGATGAATCATCACATGGTTTTGCAGGAGGTAAGAGGGAGGTGGTTCTGCACAGGTTTCTACCTTTGTAATTACTCTAATGATTACTTTGAAAAATCAGGCTAGCAAATGTGTGAATACAGTCAGATTGTTCCTCGTTCAAAGCACACCCGTACAAGGGAGTGTCCTGAGCTGACGCCTGGCTTCAAAGCACACCCACTCAGTGTTGCAATGGGTAGAGGGATAGAGAGGAGAGGGCGCATTTGTCTGGTTAAAAACAGCAGGACAAGTAATTAATATTTTTTAATGTATGATTGTACTAAGTTTATATATAATAAAGTTGAGACCTGTAACAAATAAAAAGATGGTTCCAGAGAAACATTTCTAATATGAGGATGGCAGTTATAACAGGTATCGTATGGTGCATCATACAGGCTTTACACCAAAGTGTTGACTCCTACTTTTCGATTGGGCGGGTGCTGCCCAGGCATATCTTAAAATGCCTAATACAAAATACTGACGCCACTGTCCCCAGTTTTTAGCAAAACTTCATGCTGGAAAAATCAAACATGAGGTATTTTGTGATATTTGGCCTAATTATGAAGTCTCAACCCACGTTTAAGGCTCCTCATAAATCTAGCGAGTCCTACACTAACTGTTACATAGAAATGAAAAATAAGAATCACAATATGGGACAATATTCACTTGATGTTGGTATTTTCTAGTGTAGTTAGGTGTAGGGACTCTTAAGGGATTGTGTCATTAAAATTGACTTTCGTTTTTTTTTATAGTTTAACTCACATTTTTATTGTTAAACACATTTTTTAGGAATTTTTGGTTATGTTTTTTTCTAATTTTACATATCATTTCAATATTTTTTTATAATTCTTATGTCTGTAGTTTTAACTTTGGCCACTAGGGCTAATAATCGTCCTGTCACTTCCTGTGCTGTTGAGTAAGATTTTCAGCAGGTGCTCTTTATCAGTAATGCAGGATCACAACTGAAAGGAGACACCATTGTGTACAGATAACACAGAAATCTCAGTCACAAGAGGGATTGTCACGCTCCCCATCCCTTCACAGTGAAAAACTCTCCTATAGACGTCTTTAGGACAGAAACCTGTTCTTTATGATATCCTATGGGAATGAAGCTGCTGTAAAGTATTCTTGATGATGTTATAGCTGTGGCAAGCACAGATGTCTTCCCCACAATATATATAGACGGACGCCGAAATAGTGAAATCTACAATCGGGGAAAATAAAAACGGCTGAGAGGAAAAGATATGGATAGGGGCTTGATTTAATAAGTAAAAAAAAAAAAAAAATTGCGATCATATTCTCTTTAAGACTAATGAGGGATCCTTGACGTGGGTAGGTTGCGACTTGCGCTTGTCTATGTTGGCCAAAATGTATCTTAAAACGTTGCAACAAATTCTAAAAGCTATTTACTAATGCACTAGGTGAAAAAAATCTTTTAACATCTAATATATGTAACAAGGTTACTGCTATTGTCTCCTTCTAAGATGTTGATGCTCAGTCATACTTGTAGTAGTTTTATGCAATGTAGTTATAGATTTACTGGGCATCTGCATTAGCTTTGTTTCTGTGTCAGTTCTGTGTTGTGTTAGAAAACCCGTGTTGTAATGTAATTATCTGAGTAAAAAAAAAACAGGATCCCCCTGTTACCCCCCCCCCCTTCCCCCTGTCTGTGGGTCAGTGAAGGTTCCCGGGCCGGAGTTTTTCTTTTTTCCCTGACCGATAAGGGGAGAAAAAAAAAAACCCGTATAGTTTTGTGCAAAATTTCGGGTTTTTTCCTTGGGGTTTTAAAGCCAAACATGTTTGCTAACTACAAAAAATGAATATGAGCCTCGAAAACGTGCATGGAGGGGGGAGCGATGACATCAAGGGGAGGCACGTTTTTTTAAAACACCGAAACAAACATTCAAATCACTTCTTTGGCAGTGATTTCCATTTTTTTTTTTTTTTTTTTTTTTCCCTTTTACAGAGGGGGATACCTACAGCATTTTCCCCAAAATGTTTCTAAAAGTTTTTTTGGGCGGAAGGAGTAATCGCGGCATGAAGTTTTTTATCGCGCTCCCAGTGATGTCCCAAACAAAAAATCTTAAAGGGGTTATTCTTCAAATTGTTGAAAGGGGCATTATTTTACTTTTTTTTCCCATGCAAAAAAATAAAAAAAATTTTAAAAAAAAAAAACCTTTAACCTTGCTCCCAGCAATGAAAAAAAAAAGGGAACCCCCAAAAACCCTTCAAAAAAGTTTAATGGTGAATATTTAAAGATTTTCCACTTGGATTTTCTTTCACCAAAATTCCAAAAGTGGGTTACTTTAAAACCGTCATGTGGATGGGATTTTATACCCCTTTTCCAATGGCGAAGATTTATTTAAAACTGCGTTATCATTGCCCATTCAGATTTTTTTGGGCTTTGTCCCAAAAAAATTGAGTGGGTAAAATTTCCCCACCCAAAACTGCACGATTGTTTAAGATTTTGTTTGGGGGATTTTCTGTGGAAAATTTTTTGCAGCAAATGGCCTCGTGTTCATTCACCCAAAGGTTTTGTTCACGTGACATCATTTTTCAGTGAAATATGCAATTAATTCACAGGAGGAAAAAAATGTTTTTAAGCATGTTTTTTGTGTAAAATTTTTTTGAGAATTTCTTGTTTTTTTTTAAAGTCTTTTTTCGAATTTTCACACTGGTAATGATCCCCGATGACTGTTCCTTGTGCAGCGTGTAAAGGCCCTCAAAAAGGTGCGCAAAAAACACAGCGGGGTGTGCTGAGGTTTTGCCTTTTTTTTTTAAATTCTATGGTAACCCCAATGGCACTTTTTCTTGCTGTTTGTTTCGTGACCCTTGAAAAAAAAATTGAAATTTTTTCGTGCAAAAAAGTGCACAACAAAAAAATTGTTGGGGGAACCAATTATTTGACCGGAACCCTATAGCCCCAAAAAATTTCCCCCAAAATTTATTTTTTTTCCCCCGATAGTTTAATTTTTTTGTGGGACTTCTATGTAAGTAGGAGCTTGTTGTTTTTAAATTTAAAGGGGGTTTACGTCTTGCTTACTTGGGTTTTGCCATTTTTTTTAATTTTTGGGAAAAAAGCAAAAAAAAAACCAAGGGACCGGGCGCTTGTTTTTTTTTGCTAATTTCCATAGTTTCTTTTGCCTTTTTGGTCCCGGGGGATTTGGGCTACGCGGAAGTGTTTCGAGGGGTGGGGTTGAGCCCCCCATGTAATTTATAAGTGTTGAGCCTTTAACCCTTTTCGCACAACCCCCATAGGGGAAGCAACCCCCTATTATATTTTATATATTGCTTTTTGTATTGGACGTACTTTCAAGAAGAGGCCACCTTCTTTTTTTTAAACCTTTATTTTAAATTTTTGGGGAGGGGAGCCCACCCCCAAATGATCCTAGCGAAAAGATCCCCGGCATCGTGAGGGTTTGCCCCCGAAAAAGTGGTTTTTTTTTTTCTTTTTTGGCCAAACAATGTTTTTTGAAATTTTTTGAAAAAATTTTACTTTAATTGGGGAAAATTTAAAAAAAAAAATATTCATCTCATTTAAAAAAAACTTTCATCATAGTGAAGTGGTAAAAGTGTGTTCTAGGTCTCTTGCAAAAACATGTAAATGGGTTTGGGGAACGATTATTTTGGTAAGGGAGGGCCCAAAAAGGGTCTGAAAAAGTTCAGATTGGGGTTTGCAAAGCAATGGCAAATTAATGGAAAATCAGTTTAAAAAAACATCATAAATTTTGTATCATAAACATTCAACCATTTCGAAAATTGTCCCCAAATAATTTAAAAATTGGGAACAACTCGGGAAAGTGGGGTGCCCAGGGCACCCCCAAGGGCCCAAAGTGGCACCCGTCTTTCCCAAAACCCATCATTTGGCTTTTTCCTATTTTTAAATTTTTGAGTAAGAAAGATTAATGAAAATTTAGTGTGGGTTTACGTAATCTTTTAACTTATTGTTTTAAATTTTAAATTTCCCTAGCTGCATAACTCAAGCGGAGTTTTTTAAATCTCCGTGACCCCCTTTTAAAGCCCCCTGTCAAATCCCTTTTGGGGAAATTTTAAAAATTTTAACCATAAGTTTCTTGGGTTTTTTTGGGGTTATGTGAAATGCTGCACAAAAAAAGGTCTCCATCTTCTAAAAAAAAAAAAAAAAAAATTGTTTTTTTTTTTTTGTTTTATTATGGCATTCTGCCTTTACTCTGTCAGAGTAAAGGTAGGTTTTAGTATGGGAAATTTAAACCAGGGCTGGGCCCTTTAAAAAAAATATCTTTATCCTTTAAAACCCAAAATTGCCAAACGTTTGGGTGTAGACGTTTTATTTTTGGCTACGTAAGTATTAAAACTATTTTAGTTGTAAGTAGTTATCCCAAACCTGGGCTTGAAAAACCCCAAATGATCTTGCTGTGACCAAACTCCTTAGAAGGTTTTTCCCCAGATTCAAGGTTCATTATTTGGGTTTTTTACCAAAAATTTTAAAGGTTGTAAAAAAGGATTTCCCTTTTTTTAGGAAAAAATGATCCCAATTTTTTCGTATTGTTAAATGCCAGAATTTTTATATTTTGGCAAAAGAGGCCATAGGTGGGGGCATGGGTGCTGCCCTAGGTGGCGTAAATCGGAGACCCCTAAGAACATGCCACCCGGGGCCCCGGTCTCGGGGGGGGGAAAAACAGGTTTTTGTCGGTTTCCGGGAAAAATTTGGTTTGCTTTACACCTGTATGTAGTTAAAAGGTGATGTCCCCCCTTATAAGGGGTTGGGGTTTCCCGGAACGCTGCGTTGGGGGGGTCGCTGTTTCCACGTTCCCGTTCCAAAGGTTTTTTTTCAGGTTATAAAAAACCCGCTTCTAAAATAATAATGGGGGGTGGTTGCTGTGGGCTTTCAGAGGGGAGCTGGAGAGAGAGGCTTGGCCCCTGGGGCTTGAGGGAAAACCAATTCTTTTGGGGGCTACAAATTTTAATAGTGTGGCATTAGGGTTTCCCCCCACTGTTTGGGCAGGGTCGATTATTCTGTGTTAGTTAGTGGGCCCGACGGGCCGAAATTTTTTTTTTGTTTTTTTTGGGTTTTTTTTGCTGTGCTGTATACCTGAGCTGGAATAAAACACGCTGAGTTTTAAAAGAGAAGCCTTTGTCAGAGTGCCATCCGTTTAACCCAAGCGGCGATCCGTGAGCGAAAATACTCCCAAGACGGTCCAAAATGGCATCCAGACGCAAGTGAGGCTTCACAATAAGAATTAGCAGATACGTTAAAGGTGCAATTAGAGTCAGGCATTTTCAATCAATGGGATGACAATTTTGTGTAAGTGGACAACCTGTTTTATTTGGAGATCAGTGGTCTATTAAAATCTGATCTTCACAACACGTTTGTGTATTATGGCACAAACAAACGAGATTTCGGAGGGCCTCAGAAGAAGAGTTGTTGATGCTCATCAGGCTTGAAAAGATTACATAATATTCACTGAAGAATTTGGACTCTATACAGAGTCAGACATTTATGTACAAATGGAGGAAATTAAGGACCATTTTTATCCTCCTCAATAGTGGGCGGCCAACAAATATCCCCCCCCAAAGCAAGGGGTATACTAGTCTGTGAGGTCACAAAGGAACCCAAGGTAACTCTAAGCATCTAAAAGCCTTTCTGACATTAGCTAAGGCAAATGTTCACCATCAGGAGGGCACTGAGCAACAGAGGTATGCATCCAAGGATTTCAAGGAGCTACTCCCCGAAAAGAACATTGCTGCCTGTCTGCAGTTTGCTACTTATCACTTGGGCAAACCAGAAGGCAGCTGGAAAAATGGTTTGTGGGCTTATGAGGCCAAAATAGAGCTTTTTGGCTCAAATGATAAGGGTTATGTTTGAAGAAGGGAATACACTGCATTCCAGCATGAAATCCTCATACCATCTGTGATACATGGTGGTGGTGGTAGTATTGTGGTTTCAGCTTCTTTTGCTGCTTCTGGCCAAGGGCAGCTTCCCACCATTGATGGAATGATAAATTGAATAATACCAGCAAATTCTAGAGAAAAATTTCAGGATATCTGTCTGTGAGCTGGATCTCAAGAGAACTTAGGTCATGCAGCAAGAC
Source organism: Phyllomedusa bahiana (assembly GCA_025379985.1). NCBI lineage: Eukaryota > Metazoa > Chordata > Amphibia > Anura > Hylidae > Phyllomedusa > Phyllomedusa bahiana. The sequence continues at coordinate 95,755 of JAODAL010011471.1, forward strand.
AACGACCCTAAGCACCCAAGTTGTTCCACAAAGGAATGGTTAAAGAAGAATTAAGTTAAAGTTTTGGAATGACCAATACAAAGTCCTGATCTTAATCTAATAAAAATGTTGTAGAAGGACCTGAAATGAGCAGTTCATGAGAGGAAACCCATCTACACAACAGAGTTGAAACCATTCTGTGCCTAGGAATGAAGTAAAGTTCCTCCAAGTCGATGAGCAGGACTACTCAACAATTAACGGAAATGTTTAGGTAAAGCTATTATTTCTCAAGTGGGTTATACCAGATACTTAAAGGGGTTTTGCCAATAAGTGATTTCCTCACCTAACAGGCTGAACTGTCCTCTTGAGCCTTGAAAAAAGGGGCGTTTTATGTCTGTGTTTAAAAAAACAAGTGCCTCCTCCATGATGTCACCACCTTCCATGCACACTCCCGAGGCTGATATTCAGTCTTGTAGTTGAGCAAACATTGTTTGGCTAAACCGCAGAGGATAACTGTATTGTGCACAAGCTCTACAGGTTTTGTTTTCTCCCTCTTATCTGCTCAGGAGAGAAGATAAGATTCAAGCAGGAAGCGTTCACGAACTTCTGCAGGGGGGGAGGGAGGAGGGCTTAGCAGGGAGCGTCTACATGTTTACTCAGGTAATTACAACCAGCGGATTCTGTATACAGCAGAAATAGGCTTTGTTCTCCCCCCTCCCTTCATGTGCCCTGCCATCAGATAAGAAGTACAAACAACGCAAGCACAGCCAGATCAGCTCCTGATCGTAGCTAATGTAAACAGTCAGGAATCTAAGGGCATCTATGCAACGCTGCAGCTCTCAGAGGCTACAATTTTTTTTAATACACATTTTGGAGGATCCCGCATCAACATTAGATCGTGGCAAAATCCCTTTAAAGCAAAGGTTCACATACTTTTCTGACTCTCAGACACGTGATATTAGTTTCTTTTCTTCAACAAACAAAAATGGAATATTTTGACTCATTTGTTTAATTGGGATTATTTTTATACCTCCTTGATGCAGTTTTAGGTCAAATTTATGTAGCAATAAAGAAAATTTGGAAGGGTTCACAAACTTTAACCCAAAATAAAAACCTTTTTTTTTTTTTATTTTTTTTCCCTTCCCTTTTTTTATTTTTTTTTCAAACGGCGCCAACCCCGCGGAGTCATAGGGAAATCCACTGCTCCATTGAAACAGTGGAATCCGTCGCCCCTCCCCGCTCGGCAAATCCGCCGCGGGGGGGAAAAGGACATCACTTATTTACGGCGCGGAGCGCCGTAAACAATGCATTGTCTATGGGCCGGGAGCGGCGCCCCCCCCCGCGCCCGGCCCCGCCCCCGCCCCGCCCCGTATTCACGGGGATTTGTGCGCTCAAACGGGCCAAACCGTCGGCAAAAACCGGGAACGGGGCCTAACATTCTCCATTCAGCTTTATTTCCAGTAGTACCCATCCTCCAAAGACTCTTAATTCTATGGGCGTCCAGCTGTATAACATTACATTGCCCCCAACATCACACCCCCCGCCACGACCAACCAGGACCAAAAAAAATGGTGTCGACAACGCTTTTCCCGGGGGTGAAATGCATAATTGTCTTTAAATTTTAATATGAATTGGGGGGGATCCTAACCTATAAGCAAGACAAATATTGCTGATACTTGGAAGCGAAAAACATTCTTTTAGGCCGTAAATTTTCGGGAAAAAAACGTGTGTAACGAAAAGAGACAAGTAAAGATAAAAAGCCCCATCAACAGCGGGGTAATTTTTTATACCACCCACATTTATCCATACCTTTTTAAAAATATTCATGCCTTTTGTACTCCCAGTTCTCTCAGAAAATCAGCTCTGAAACGCAACAATGAAAGATCTCACAAGAGAGAAAAAAAGGATGTCGTGCCTAGTGTTTTTCTAGACTATCAGATTGAGAGTACGGGCAGAATTCTTTGCGCTCGTTCTGAGGATCTGTCCTGGCTGTCACCGGCTGCTGGAGCGAATCTACCGCCGCACGAGAACATCAGCCGGGAATCTGGATAATGTGATCACCTTGTGTGCAGCCTGTCAGTTTTTCAGAATTTACTTTATTTTTTATTTTTTTTTATTTCTTTTTGTTGTACTTTTTTTGTATGTAATTTTTTTTTTTTTTTTTTAATTCGGAACCAACCCGGTATCTGCAACCAGTAGCGATGATTACTACATTACCCTTGATTCCTTTCTTCAAACTCTACAATGATATGAACTGGCACAGTTGAGCCACTGTATTTGAGTTTTATCATTTCAATAAGTAACAGGCATCTGTTGTTCATCTTGCTACATATTTAGAGGATACATACGTTTTGCCTATATGTAGCATAGTACATGTAAAAGTAGACTATAGCATTGGTATTTATACATGTATGTATTTATTACTTTTTCCCCAGAGGACTGCTTAAACCTCTTCACATTTTTGAGTCCTATTTAGTGTTTTTACTGAAACTATTTTATGTAATGTAGTATGTTTCAATAAAGTTTTTTTGCTATTTTAAATTTTAGTGGTTGCTGTGATCTTGTTGAAGTAGTAATAGACCTATTTGGGGCAAATTTATCCATAAGGTCTAATACTCACAGTATAAACTTAGACTAGACAGTGTATAGGCTACGTTCACACGGCATAGTTGCGGCGCGTACAGTACGCGCCGCAATACACCGGGTGTTTTGGGAGCGCGTATTCCCAAAGCATTGGGGGGCGGCCGGCAGCCCGCCAGCCCCATAGACATGCATTACTCGCAGCGCGTAATCGGCGCGAATAATTGACATGTCACTTATCTCCCCATGCGTACAATACGATCGTATTGTGCACGCGGAGGGGACGAGGCGTAATCCATAGTTCTCTAGTAGAGCTATGGATTACCGTAATTGCGGGGTGCATTTTGGCTCGTATTAAGCGCATTACGAGGCGAAATATGCGGCGAAATGCACCCCAAAATAAGCTGTGTGAACATACCCTTACAATGCACCACATTTGTCATAGTGTTGATAAAATTGCCGTTTTAGAGTCTAGTTAACTATACCCTTTGTGTTGGTTACTTTTTCCAAAATTTTGCACAAGGTTTAGTAATTTTTTTGGTTTTCAGGGTTCTTCCCTTCTTTAACCGGAAAGCATCCCCTTTTGACAAACGAGGCGCATAAGTGTGTAGAAACTTTATAAAACACACACGGTGAAGGAAATAATTATTCACCCGTGATTGTGAATTTGCCCTGAAAAGACTAAACAAGGGTAGGTTAATTTTAACATTAAGAGAAAAATATAAAAATAAAATAAAAAATAATTGTAAAAATTTATATAAATTTTTTGCATTTTGCATGGAAATAAGTATTGATCCCCCTGGCAAAAAGATTAATTCTTGGTGGGAAACCCTTTATGGCAAGCCAGCGTCAGGTTTTTTGTGTTGAGAAGAGGGTTTGGCACATGTGAGGAGGATTTTGGGCCCCTTCCCCTTTTGGGGTCATCTCTAAATTAAGATTTTTAGGCTGTTTGGCAATCGGGCTTTAATCCCTTTTATAAGTTTTTATGGGATTAAGGTCTGGAGATGATAGGCCCCTATGACTTAAAGTGTTTTTTTGGGTCCCTTTTTGCCTTGGTGTTTTTTTTGGGTCACTGTCCCTTTTGGAAGACCGCCATGACCCTTTTTTAAAGTTGGGAGAAGGAAGGGGGTTAAAGGATTTTATGGTAATGCCTTATCCTTTCCCTTTGTGGGGAAAAGGGCCCGGCCTTCAAAGAAAACCCCCAAAACAAATGTTTCCCCTATGCTTGCAGTGGGGGGGGTTTTTTGGGTTAGGCAGATTTTCTTCCTCCCAAAAAGGGAGTTGAGTTAAAGCCAAAAAGCTAAAATTTTATATCACTCAAGATCATCCAGGTGTTATTGGCAAATTCAACGGGGGCCCGCCTGTGTTTTTCAGGGGGGACCTTGCGGGGGTGAGGATTTTTAAACCATTAGGGTAATGTGTTTCCCAAAGGTTTTCTGGGATGTGGTCCCAGCGCCCCAGATCATTTTCAAATTCCCCCCATGTAGTTTTGGATCCTCACTCCCCCTGATTAATTTTTAACTGTTTTTAAAAAAATTATCTTTTTTGACATTTA